>CAUYQV010194290.1:0-17090 GCA_963574575.1 Galagoides demidoff | reverse complement strand
AGCAGTTTCTGCCTTTTTCCTCCTTTTCCCTCCCAACCAGCAGGACTCTGCAGATGTGATTAAGAACTTTAAGATGGGAAGATGATCTTGGGTTATCTGGGCGAGCTCAAAGTAATCACAAGGATCTTTGTAAGAGGGACATGGGAGGTTAGAGCCAGCAAAGAAGATAGGGCAATAGGGCAGCAGTCAAAACCAGAGATGGATGGAGAGCCACACTGTGAAGGGGGAAGGAGGGGCTGTAAGCAGAGGAATGCGGGTGGCCTCCAGAAGCCAGAAAAGGCAGGAAACACTCACCCTGGGAGAGTCAGAAGGCACAGAGCCGAGCTTCCCCTTGGATTTAGTCTTGTAAGACTCATTTCAGACTTCTGACCCCTAGAGTCTTAGGAAAATGAATTTGTATTTTTTTAGCCACTGAGCTTGTGATCATTTGTTACAGCAGCAATAGGAAACCAATATATCTTCCATGAATCCTTGTCAGATCTGAGATCTGTTCCTTCTGAGCCCTGCTCACAGTCATAGGTGCACTAATCTTCATATCACTGAGGTGACTGATGGCAACATCCTCTTGGAGATGAGTATAGACAGGTGAGAGAGAGGGGTGAACAAGATGGTACCTCAACACCTGTCCTATCAGAGGCTGGTCACACCCCGGGCACAGCTACTCTGACCCCCACTACAACTTTAACTTTGACAGTGCTCCCAGGAAAGTGAGGCATTTCTGTAGCATTGTCACTGTGATGGAGGGTGCTCAGGCTCTGAGTTCTTTCTGCCTCTTTTTACCAAGGGAAAGTTTGTGGTATCTGTGGGGCTGACTCAGGTGTCAGACAGAGCAGGAGAGGACAAAGGCCTTTGACTTCATCTCATTTCAATTTACAGCATTTCCCTGTATTTTTAAAGGTTTGACTTCTCAAGGTAATAGCAGGAAGGCTGCCCTGAGATGGCTTTACGTCACTGCTATTGATCTTGAACCACGTTAAGTGGTTAATGGCCGTGCAGACTTTGATGTGACTCCTTCTCTAAGGCAATCACATCTTCCCTTGGTGATTGTATCTTAAGGCATTTTACAATGACATACTGAGAATCTTCTAGAAGTTTCCTAACTTATCATTTGAAATAATCAGGAACAGCCTAAGCCAAATCAAGTCAGATTAAGAATTAACACCATTTGTTCCATTTGTCTAGGGCTGGGCTGTCCTTGGGCTCTTCAGGGCTGTTTGCCCTGGAGACTTGGGGGGGCTCAGCAGGGCAGGGCTTTCTGACCTGAAATTATTTCCCTGATCACTTGTGCCTGCCACCTGGACTCCCATTAAATGCCTGCAGGTGAATTAAGGGTTATTGCTTTCGGCTTTATTTTTCAATCAAAGTTCTCTCTTCTTCACTCTGACCCCAGAAGGGTAATGATGTTGATATATAGCTGTGTGTACAGGGTGGGTCGGGCAGTGGGGGTGGGAAGTGTGGCGGACAGTGAGGAAGACAGCAGAGTCATTTTGGAGTTGGAACTCTTTGGAGGGAGGAAGGCCGAGGTGACTTTTTAGAGTTGGAACTTAATGGGAGGGGAAGGCAGCAGAGATGAGTGCCCCGGGATACAGAAAGAGCCGGGAGAGGAGGCCCAGGGGGACAGATCCCGAGCTGTGTCCAGAATCAACTGGTCACCAACTGGGCAAGTACATCCAATCTGCTGTTACCAGCAGGGGGTGATTTTGCCCACAAGGCTACGTTTGGTCATGTCTGGAAACATTTCTGGTCATCAGGATTGACACTGATGGACGCTGTTGTCATCTAGCGGGCAGAGACCAGGGAGACCACCAAGCATCGGCAATGCACAGGATGGTCCCCCTCCCTGCACACTGGCACTGGACGGCAGCGGTGCTGAGGTGGGAAAACCCCATCTAGTCCGTGGCCTACCCAGACCCCTCCTCTGAGGCAGTACTTGGAGAAATACATGCTTGGCTGGGGCCGAGGGGAAATTTTTGCCTAGACGATTGCAAAGGAATTAGACGGGGCAACTACATTCTGTTTGGGAAGAATGGGAAGAATTATCTTGTCATCACAGGGCAATTATCCCGTGAATGTTTTGGCAGCACATTGTGTTTTGCTATGGAATTGCAATTAGCATGTAAGTGATCTAGTACTTCTGGTGTGTGTCATTCCTATTAAAAAATATATGACTAACGCCGTGGTGACAGCTGTGCACGTGTGACATATGTCTAACAAGAGAGCTGGCTCCAGAGCCTGCCTTATCATTGCCAGGCTCCCGGCTCTCACATGCTTGTGCTCCTACACAAGTTTTAGGCAAGAAGGGACCAAGGGCAGCTGGGAGCAAAGTGGATGGTCCCTGTTTAGAGTGGCCCTGATTTTTGTGTCTCTTGGAAGCACCTTCAGGTCCAACACTGATCCTTTTGAGAAGTCAGTATAATACGGATGGCAGAGAACAGTCTACTTCTTAAAACTCTAGTTCAAATACAGTTTTTCTTCCCATACCTTTAAATATTCCAATCTGGATTTCATTTTTTGTTTTCCTTTTTCTTTCTTTTCTTTTCTTTTCTTTTTCTTTTTCTTTTTTTTTTTTTTTTTAACAAATGTAGGTTTCATTTTTCTACTAGAATTCTTGGGAGTGTCGATTTTTCTTCAGTGTTGATCTCTGATGTACTTCCTATAGCTGTGTGCATTTGAATCTCTAACACAATGACAACTTTTACTCTGAATTTTTATTAGTGATCTGCTAAATTTTTTCAATGAGTACATTTTTTAGAAAATGTCTTATTTTGAATTGGGTTCTTTTTCTTCTCTTGAATCATCATTTCTAGCAGCAAAACAGAGGCATTACAGAGCATGTCTGGGGGCTGAGTGGGACTCTGGCCCTATCCTGGACTGCTGCTGAGGCCTACGCTGAGTGAGTGTCTTGGCTTGAGGTGCGGCCTCCAACCCTCTGTGGGCAGCTGCTGGACCCAGGCAACCTGATGTCTGTATGTTGCCTGTGGTTGAGGATCAGGCTGGTGGAATCTCCAGCTGTGCTTCCATCTTTGTGGATCTAGGAATTTCATTAGGTCCTGGGGAATTACCAGGCCCTTGGAAACCTACTTACAGCCACTAAAGCTGCATGAGATGGATGGACCAGCCCTCAGGCAAAGATGCTAAATTTCAGAGATTCAAGTACTCAGGTTTGTCCAAGGAAACTGAATCTGTGATGGTCCCTCGTCCAGTGGCCATCTATCCCAGCCTGGCTTCACTTCAAAATGATCCAAGTTTTAGCTGATGACAGCACCATCTCCTAGTCACCCAGGCTCACTTTGATTGGCTCCTGATGCCTGAGGTCTCTGTCTGCTGCATATGATCAGCCATCAAATTCTATCTTTGTTTCCACTGTTTATTTATTACGCACCTGTGCAGTCCTGCTCCCCATAGCGAAGGTAAGTTAGGTCTGTGCTGCTGGAGCAGACTTGGTTTTTGGCTGACAAAAACTGAGATGCAGCAAGCAATTCATCTTCTAAAACACAGAACTTGAGGACGGCATCGGTTTCCCAGGAGAGTTCTTCATGCACAAATGAGATAGTCATTATTTATTTTACTATCACTATAATTTTATGTATTGAGTTTTTAACATCAAATTAGAGTTAAGGTCACAGATTAGTTGTGCAGACTTTGTTACCATTCAGAACTGACAGTTTAGTGCTTTAAGTTTTCTCAGAGTAATTGTCTATGCATTATCTCCCCTGGTGCATTTAAAGCATAATTTTATTTGCCAAAAAGAATTATTTGCATGTAATTTTTCATATGTATACAGAATTTAATCACACGAAGTGATGTGCGTGCATTCTATATGAGCTTGACAATATGTTCTTTGTTACACATTCTTATGGTCAAGAACAGGGTCAAAATGAGGCCTCACTCTGAATTCAAACCCCTCTTAGAGGTGTCTGTCAGCCCTGACTTCCCCACACGCCTCCCATACCTTGTTTAATTAGGCTCCAGTCCTCTGCTGTCCCACCATACAATCATTTCATAATGGTTGCATCTAAGCTGCTAGTTTAACAATCTAGATAAAAACGCATTTTGTGCAGAATCATTGACAATAGCTGCATGTTTATAACCCATGCTATAAATGTTTTCACCTTTGGGAACACAGTGACATATTTCTCACACCAATTTTGAATCCCCGCATGGTCCTGTTTCCTTCTTACCTGCTTATTTCTCCTGCCCCTGTTGCTGTATCATCTCTCACGATGCTGTCGGGTCCATCTTCCGCACATTCACGGGACTCTGGCTCCCGCCTCCTCGGGTCTCACGAATGCTCACTCACCTCAGTCCACACTGATTGCATTTGGGAAACACCCCCAGATGTCGCTGCTTTTATCTAGCATATCCCAGCTCCTGGAGTTAAAGACCGTCACAGTGCACTCTCTGCTCATCAGCGCCTCCCTTGGTGAAGGTTTTCCCAGATGGCCTCCTGGGAGTGCTCTCAGCAGGTGCGTGTGCCTCCCTCCCCTGTCCAGGGGTGCAGTGGGAGTGTGGACAGACTGCTGGCTCAGTGGTGGTGACATGGCTGACCTTGCCCTTGTTAGCACAGGCTGAACTTGTCAGTCCCATATCAAGTCATTTATAAAAAAATTATTTGGAAATTGCAACTGGAGTTAACTATTTTGTTCTACTCAGAGTTGCATGCAAGGTTTATTAGGATAACCTTTTGATATTGGCTTTCGTCTGGCTGCTAAGACCACAAACCACTTAAAAGATCTCAGTTCAGTTAAAAATTCTTTTTGAAGCTAATTAGCCATTAATCAGTAAACCAAGAACTTACATAAGAGGTGGATGAGGTGGTTTGCAAATACAATGACAGAGAAGTCCCCATCCTCCACAGGCACCAGGGCAGGGGACTGGAAGCCCCTCCTTAGGGGTGGTGAGTGTGTCCCAGCCGAGCAGACCTTCTCTCCTCCCCTTCTCTTAATTCATGTCCTTTCTTGGTGAAATATTTGAAATTGTGAAATTTTAACGGAAATAAATCATTAAAACAAGGTCAAAGTTAGAAGTGGAATTGTACTGTGTGCTTTACAACATGCAAAATGAGAGCCTTTGCCGTTGGTGTGGGGTCTGAAGGAGCAAGGGGTGTGCGTTCTATAACATACACAGGTAAGATGAGTGTGTGTTGCTATAGAAATGCACGCTTATTACAGCAAATTTCACAGGCAGAAAGAGTGAGGAGGGAGGACTAGTCACTGTAAACTGATGACCTTGCTTGGAGCAAGCTCTGTCCGCACTTTGTATACTTCTCTCCTGCCCCTCTTTTCTTACATATGCTTTTTCCTTTTTAAACAAAATTGGGAATGGACATATATATTGGCAAACATAGCAGAATTCAACAGAATAAATTCAAATAAGGACACATGGAAATTCTGCTATTTTGTTTAAGTGAAGGATACCTTGGGTTTTCACTGATGGAAAGTGAATCTGAGGGAAATATTGTCAACACAATTTTATAATTAATAGAAGAAAATACAGTACCCTGATTAGAGCAGTTTTTTGTCATATGCTACATTATTTACATACATGTAACTGTAGTCATATGTTATATGCGTATATGATGGATACAATGATGGTAAGTGGAAATTGTCATATTTATTTTCCATTTCCACATTCTGATGAGTTTTTCATCTCTAAGAACTCCCCATGTCATGCTGGGCATTGTTGATCTAAAACAATGTGCTCTATTCTGGGCCTCCCAGCATGTAACTCGTACTAGAGGCCGAGGCTGGGAATGGTGAGTAGTCAGGAAATGGAGTCATGTGGGGGCTGACAGGAGACTGGCAGTGCTTGAGACCAAGTGCATTGATGCCAGAGAGTCATCCCCTCCCCCTGGCCTTTTTGTCTGCTTCTGGGACCATTCCACATGTGTGTAATGTGAAATTTACAATTGTATTATAGCATTGCCAGAACGTGAGAAGGTCTGGTTAGTCACTTTTGATATTAAAAGAACCAGCTGGAAACATTCCCTAATTGTGAATGTAACCTCCATCAGCCAGTCATCCAAGCTCTGTGTGAAAACGCTAATATCCCATGTGTGTGATCAGGACGCTTATTTTAAAAAATTAAGACCTCATTTTTGGTACTTCAGACAGAATAAGGATAGGAGAGTTGATACAGAAGGCCTTTGCTGTGTCTTGAGATCTTAATAAACATCAGTACTCCTGTATAGCCCCACCCACGGAAGAGCACATGGAGGCTGGTCGGGCTCCCTGAGGCGGCTCCGTCTCCCCAGCTCCCCCCGCAAGGCTGCCCAGTGGTCTGCTTTTGCTGCCGTCCATTCCCCTTGGAAGAAGAAGAGAATGATCAGTTCCCAAGAGTTACAACAGGGGACACGGAGCAGAGAGCGCCTGGGTTATTGCAATTGGAGATGCTGGTTGGTTAGCAGAATCATCCTCTAGCCACGTGGTTTGGCCAACATGCCAGCTTACTGCCCAGCATAATAATGAGTCTAAGAAAAATAAAAAGAATCATATGTCACAGACACAGGAAATCAAGAATAACTTCCAGAAACTACATTTTTTTTTTTTTGAGACAGAGTCTCACTCTGTTGCTCTAGGGTAGAGTGCTAGGACATCATAGTTCACAGCAACCTTAGACTCCTGGGTCCAAGTGATCCTCTTGCCTCAGCCTTCAGAGAGCTGGGACTACAGGTGTCCACCACAATGCCAGCTACAGAAACTATATTCTTGAATGTCAAAGGGCAAATGTGAATCCTGTTGTTTTCTTGCAGCTACCTGGCGTGGTGGGACTGTCCCCAGTCTCCTCAAGAGGACACAGTCACCACACAGTAGCAAAGGCCTAAGGCATCTTCCCCTTCTCAGTTGGCAGAAGAGGACTTTGGGGCTTGAGGGGTCTTAACAGGTTAGTGTGAACCCCTCAGGCCTACGATTCACAAATCCTCTGTTTCTTTATCTGTATAGCGACATGGTGGGGAGGAGATTAGAGGTAATTTGTACAACATGCCAGGAATTGATGAGAAAAATCTATGGACAAATGTTTTCTGTCTACACCTCAGAATTCCTGAGTCACAATCCTGGGCCTTCTTCAAAGCGACAGCAATGGCAATAGCCCACCTGTCAAGGCCGTGGACTCCACCAAGGCCATGGGAATGCTGTTCACCCAATGACAGGGGGGCACTATCTTTCTAAAATCACTTATTTCATTTTTTTCATTTCATCTCTGCATTGGCATTTGCTGAGAACCCCAAATTCCGAGGGAGTAATGCCGTGTGAGTTCCGTGAGTGGTGCATGTCATTTCCTGGTGGTGAGACAGGCTCGTCAAGTCTCTCTGTAATAAACAAAAAGTGGTGTGCACCATTCCCCACCGGTCCTTTTTGTTAATTGAGCTCTTACTGCTGAAGCCCTTAATGCAGAGAATAAATGAGTAACTGGCTTTTGTGCACGGCCTCCTTCCATTAAGTACAAGGGCTCCGAATGTAAAGCCAACTATTTTTAGATCTTATGTTACGACACAGGTTGCTTACGGCTGGCGGTGCAGGAAGCACACTGCCTTTGTGCCTGGTGTCTCTGCGGTGGCTCACTCGGGCTTCTGTTCTCACTGATGCATTAATTATGCCCCCAAATGACTTTAGTAACGTCTGATCATTTTTTACCAGGGAATGTGGTTCTCAAATATTGCTAGTACAATTCAAGTTCAACTTCTGCTTTGACCAATCAGGATAGTGGTCCTTAAATAAATCTGATTCAAATTTTCTCCTGTGAATCCCACCGGGGTGACCGGGAAGTGGGCTGTCCGGCCAGAGGCAGGGCAAGTCCCCGTGATGGCCTCTGCTTCCCAGCTTGCTTGATCCTCTGCACGCTCTTTCTCTCTCCTCCCAATACCTTCTGCCTCCCCAGCTTCTCCTCTTCCTCCAACTCATGTTCCAACATCATAACTCTTTCTTAATGTGACAAAACGTCGTAGGATGTCACCTCACAGTTCTTATGCTTCTATTAGCCAAGTTGGGAAACATGGAAATGCCACACGGAAATGACCATGAACTCAACAACCTCTTAAAGTCCGTCCTGATGGCTTCTATATAAACTTTATGCCCAAATACATGAAAAATTGTTTCTCTCTGTCTATGCACCAAGATGGACCCGAGGCCACTCACACTGGAGTTATCTCGGCTCAGAGGAACTTGAGATGCACCCCCAGTTGGACAATTAAATTTGCACAGTCATCTGAGAAACCGTGTTGCACGCCACAGTGGTGGACATCACTGTGGTCACCTCCTGCCTCGGGAAGCTGTGCCTTGACACCAGTGCCTGGTCCACCCTTCAGAGCACTTTTTCTAGGATGAGTTGGCAAACTTAGTCGTCAGACTTCCTACGAAGACCGTTCTGATGGCCGTTACAGAAAGAGAATTCCAAAAGTGCTCTGCAGGCGGACGAGGTGGTTGGTGGTTGCCTAGCTCCCCGGGGAGTACTTGGTGGTGACTGTGGTGACATGCAGCAGTGAGGGAGGCAGAGCCAGGCCGAGTTCTTTTCTGCTTACTTGTTCACTGCTTACTGGCTGCCAGCTACACACTGGGCACTGAAGGTGAGAGGGGACACATCCTTGCCTTCAGGGGAGTCCTGTGCGGGCCAAAGGCTCAGCTGTGACCTTCCTAAGTGGTAGCTGGGAGCCCCCTAGGGTGGTTGCCATGGAGGGTCATGCAGGTGCCATAGCTGGAGACTGGGGAGCTTCTGGATTCATGTGGATTCTCTAGCAAGGGTGGCATGAGTGGCCTGCCAGACCCTCTGCCTTCTTGGTATCCCCTGAACTTTAGGAGGAATCCTTGGGTACATGTCTGCCCAGTACTTCCAGCCCCCTCTAGGTCCTCACCACCACCAGAGCAGTTTCCATTGGCCTCATTCTGGCTCAGTCACATGGCAGCTCTGGTTTGTTTTCTGGGCCCCAAAGAGAGGCTATTTGTACCTGAGTCTCCCCAAACAAGTCTTTAGTGAGTCCAGCTTTGTCCTCAGTGACACTAGCACCAGTCTTCAGTTCCAGGGCATTGGGAGGTTAAAGATGGCCTGAACCCAGGAGTGGACGTAGCAGTGAGCTGTGATTCCGCCACTGCCTTCCAGCCTGGGTGACAGAGAGAGACCCCTCTGTAAACAACAACTAGTCCTTCCCTGGGACCAGCATTGCCCATCCCCTTCCTGCCTACTCATCTCTCTGCTCTCCTGTGGGCATCTGGCCAGGCTCAGGGCCTCAGACAAGACAGCCCAGGTCCTGGCTGAGTGCAGGGAGGGGAGGAGCCCCATCCCCTAGGGGCTCAAGGCTCCCCAGGTAGACTCCTGTGGAGGGACCCCCTTCCCAAGTAAGGGAAGAACAGGTGTGGGCAGGGGCGGCACCTGGACATCCCAGCCCTGTGTCTGAGCAGCTAGTCAGGTGGCTCTCCTGGACAAGGCTTAGATCTCAAGGAAAAAGCTTTTTGTGGCATGATCTCTCTGAGTCCAGGTGTTGGCCTGGCACAGTGGGCACGGAGGTGAAGCCCTGAGGACAGGGACAGAGATTCAGATGCTGGTCCACCCTGAATTTCTCAGTGGGAGCTGGGGGGTTGCCTGAGAATCTGCTTTTTAAAACAATTCCCAGGTGAGGTCGCTGTTGTGGGCCAGCTATTCTCTAAGTACCACTGTGGATGCCTCACCCTGGCCCCTGGTGATTGCAGGGTCATGGAGTGGGGTGAGGTCTGGCTGCCTGAATCCTTAAGGCTATGACTTTCTGGAGGACACCAAAGTCTTTCCTCCTGCCTATCTGAGCCAGCTGACGGGCCCTGATTTATAAAGGGCCCTTTGCCATTTGAAGGGCCTTTCCTAACCGTGCTATTCCTTCCTATCCTGGCTCTGTGGAGAAGACTTATTTTCCTCTGTGTTCTCACACTGGAGGTGGTTATTGTCCTGTGATTTCCCATTCTGTGAAGTTTTATTTGCCTCTTCAAACACGCCACACTCAAGGCATGGTTGATGGATGAATCTAGTCCCCTCAATTCCTTTCTTGGTTTCCCTGTCTCTTACCCCAGATGTCCCCTCTCCCTCAAAACAGCTAATTCCCATCCACATACTGGTCAAGACACAGGAAACAAAATAGTGCAAGTTAACTGACCGGCTGTGACATGAAGCCTCACCTGCCTGGCCTGTGAGTCCAGTGGTCAGCCTGCTCTGCCTGGCCTGCGAGTCCAGTGGTCAGCCTGAGCAGGGTCTGTGGCCTCTGTCCCTCTCCTGCATTCCCCCAGCCCTGCGTCTCCTGGCATTTCTGGGAGTCACAGCTGCCCTCCGGAAGGATCAGTGTTGTGGTTGTTGCCTGACATCCTCAAGCAGAGAGAGAATCTTGGGCAGCCAAAAGCAGCGAGGATTTGGCACATCCCAACATTTCCCCTCCTGAAGGAGCAGGCGGACTCTGCTGTGCTTCAGGAGAAAGCCCAGTTACTTCTGGGCTGGTGGAAGCTGTTATGGAAAATCGCTGCGGAGTCGACATCATGAAATATTTACCAGCCATTTGGCGACTTTCTCGCGTACAACCCAGAGCTACCCGGAGAGACGCAGACGCATTTTGAGAGCGAGGTGCCTGATGTGAAATCATTAGCCTGATCCCGCTTGTTTCTGTGCGCATTTTGGTTTTCAAATGAAAAGAAAAAAATGGAATTTGGAGGAGGGTCAGCTAAGCCCCGTGGATGGCCAGGTGCACCCTGCATTTCAGGAAGCCTCCAGCAGGTGGGAGGAAAGTGTGACTCCAGCCTCAGGGCCGCCACCAGGAGGGCACACGTGACCAAGCCCAGCGCTGGCTGCCCCCGCTGGGGAGCAGAGCGGCTGCTAAGGCCGAGGTGAGCACTGCGCTCCTCCGGAGTGGGGCGTGGGGATCTCAGGCAAGGCGCTCCCTGGCTTGTTCTGCTCTTGAAGCCATTTTGTCCCTCTGCCTGCTGGCCTCCGTCTGAGGGCTAGCAGGGTCCCCTTTCCACCTGCGGTCTAGGTCCTCCTCCCGTCTCCCTGAGCCTCGGCTCCTCCCAGCAGACCTGTGCCTTCCTGGGGATTCCATCCTCGGTTCATCTTCATTAAAATTTAAATAGCAAATATGCACAAAATAATACCAAATAATACAGCCACCTTTGGGTAGGAGGACCTTGTGGCTGCCTCTTTATTTGCACTGGTCTGTGCTCAAATGGGACGGTTATAAAAGGATCGGAACCAGACCGAGCATCAAATAAACAGCAGCAGGAGCAGTTAGCGCGCGCTGGGCCCCAGAGGTGCCAGACCGCGCTGCCCGGTCAGGCTCTGCCAGTGGCTCAATTATAACATTGTCACCCTCTCGGCAGGGGCATGATTGGCCAAAGCTTTGCACCCTTGGATTTTATTTGAATTTTGTAAATGCTGGCATTTGTCTATTAGAAGCACGTGATTAAGAGTAGTTGTTTGAAAAAAAAAAAAAGAGTAGTTGTTTGTTCTTTTATGAGAGCGTGAGATGATTTAAACACCCCCCCACCCCAGCGATGCCTCACGTTCTCATGCTCACCCTGGGACTTGCCTGCAGCTTCCTCCCCCTCCAGAACCTTCTGTCTGCCCCTCCTCACAGGAGTCTTTGAAGGCAGGCCTTGAGCTGCGTCTGTGCCCGTGGCTGGCTGTATGGTCAGAAAATGCTTTTGTTGTTTGTTTTTAAATTCTGTGTGAAGTTCAACTTCATTACCACTTTATGGGAGGACAGATGCTAAAGATTTAAAGGAGTTTTGACTCTGATAACTAGAGGCCTGAGAAGGAGACTCCAATCTGTAGCAAGCCCAAATACTTGGAGGATATCGTTCCTTCCTCCTCCTGACACATTCAATGTTTGGAGAAACACCATGGAAAATTATTGTCCACATTCTCCTCTGCTGCCACACATGGCGGTGGAGCCTGTCGGAATCGGATTTCTGCCCACGCTTTCCCACCTGCTGGGTGGCTTGTCCACACTTCTCCTCTTGGTGCCCTGAGCCCCACCCACCGGGCAGTGAGATCCCGTCCATCTGCATACAGGGCAATCTGGGCATTACATGGAGCTTCATTTCCTACCCACACATTTCTCCATCCTGTAGGCATCTACAGCCGTTTCCCCCCCCTCCTCCCACTGCTGCTTCATCATTTCCATTTGATAAACTCTCATGTAAGGCTTGTTCATTGAGAAAGTCACCACCTCCATGAAGCTTTTCCCTACACCCCAAGGGGCGGAACTAATGGCTAACTCTCCCTCTTAGGGCCCTTGTCTGTTATAAACATTCAAGTCGTCTTCTTTGGGAAAATATAGTTACTTGGATCAATGAGCTGCTGCACAGAAGTTCCACAGAGGAGAGGATGACTGATTTATACGTATACAAAGAGAGAGAAGAGAGGAGGAGAGGCGAGTGGAGGGGAGGGGAAGGGAGAGGAACTTTCACAGATACATGGGAGAAAAGAGAATGGCTTCAAAGAAAATAGATGCAGGTGATTACAAGCAATTATTATAACAAGGACCTAGGTTCACAGAGCATGAAAGTACCTTGGAAAAGATGCAGTTTTGTCCAGTCACCTCTCTGGAGGGTGAGGGGATGGGCTCCGCGGAGCTTCCCGAGGGCATCAGGCATGTGGTGCTCAGACCTGCCACCTGCAGTCTCAGCCATGTCCCTGTCTACTGAGTCCCTCTAGGTGATCCCTGTTGGATCACAGGCCATGGGGGAATGTGGCCCCTACCCTCCAGGATGTCACTGCTGGACTGTGTTCCCAGCACAGGGAAGAGGAAGACAGGCCTGGGGCCCTGGTGCTGCCCGAATGGGACGCAGGGAGGAGTGAGTTGAGTGAAACGTTCTCCAAAATAACATGTAAAAATGTTTCTAATAGTCTGAGCACTAAGGAATGGAATTTTTGTTTGGCTTGTGATTGATCAGATCTGTTCTAAATTGGGCTTTATCATTCCATGTCACCTCATCCCAACAAGATTTGATTTGTCTGACAGACCCTTTTAGTTGTGCTTGGGACATTTTATGTCCCTTAATAGCTGTACCAAACAAGCACATTCTGGAAAAATAATGAAAGGTATAAAGAATGAATACAAAGTTGGCCTCTTTGGTACAAATATAGTCAATGGTAGAAGTAATTTTGAGTGACTTAGTTGTCTGGATTCACTTGGTAAACAAGTGACAGTATCAGATTTAAGAAATTTATTGCCTAAAGGCAAATGTGTTGAAAGGGTTTCAATTATTGAAAATATAAGCTTATGATGGAATCAGGTTTAGAAACAGCACAGCCTTCATCCTGTGGCACCCACGAAGTCTTACCATGAGGACAGTGAGTACTGTGGGTAATTGGGTGGAGGGAACTTTTATCTTTACTGCTTCTAGTTTGGAGATGGTTTGAATCAGTTTATCTTTGATAGAACATATCAAGGAATAATTAAGACATTATCTTTGTGAGTAAAGGGTAGTTTCTATGACTCTGATCTTTTTCTTACTCTTGACAAAATATGAGAACTTCCCTATTTTATTAAATGAGTTTCCACAGCTTAAGGAAAAGGATGTTTCGTATCTCACAGCTCAGACTCATAATTTAACTTATCAATAGCACTCCTTGCTTTTGCCAAGCCATTTTGAAATAGTCAATAAAGTATACAGTCAGGTAGTTATCAGATATTCAGGACGGTTCTTTATTGCACAGTTAATTAAGCATCAACTTACGGGAGTTTGGGTTGGTTGTTAACTCCTCTTGGGACAGAATCTATTTAAACCCCCAATTATAGCTCCTTTTCAGTATGTGCACTTCACAGGATTACCTGGGGGTAATTGAGAGGGGACACTAAGAGAGGGGCTTCAAGGAGGGTGGGAGGAAAACCTGGCCTGCCGAGCCAGGGAGTCTGGAGGGCCTATAGAATGTGGGTATGAAGTAACCTAGGTAACCAAGGACCAATAGAAAGAGACCAGCAATGACCAATAGGAAAGGGCAATACTGCCTGGCGACACAGAGGCCAATGAAAGACTTGCAGCCAATTTCAAACAGACAGTGTTTATACCCCAGCAGGCCTTTGTGTCTCTGTCTCTCCCCAATTCTCCTTCATGAGGGGCCCCCGCTTCCACCTCTCTTTGGAAGTGCTCTCAGCTTTCTCTGTGTTCTTCCTAAATAAAATCTCTTTTTGTTACCCTGAAACTTGTGCAGGTTACTTTTGCTCTCTGTGCACATGGCCTGGGCCACTCTAGTTTTATTTTCGGTTTCCACTCACTTTTGATTTCAATTACTGCTGTGCTTCTGTTAGACATTCTAGCTCAGCCGAATAATCAAACCAGGTCAACGGGGTTTGGGGAACTGGGTCCATTGGTCCCCAACGCAAATCATGGTGCTTCTGTGTTTGGAAAGTTCATTATCACCTGTGACCAGCATGTCCTGGAGGTGGTTTGGGAAGAGAAACGCTAGACTCACAGTAGTTCTCAACCTTCCTAGTGCAGTGGCCCTTTGATACAGTTCCTGTGGGTTGCGACCCACAGGTTGAGAACCGCTGTGAGAGCAATAGTGTTCTTCCCTTTGAAGTAAGTTCTGAGACTTTGCAATGTGTTAAGTCCAACACATTTCACACTGACTCCTGTTAGATATTTAATGATCCCAAGCTGGTTGGGGGTCGCATAACTCTGCCATAGCTGGAATTTTTTCTTGCTTTTGTTTCTAGGTTTTATCTCCAAGTCTGAGAATTAGTGATGATGAGAGAGAAGCATCAGTGGCAGTGACGTGATGGGGTGGGGTGGACACAGGCAGGCAGGGGAATACGAAGGAGGGTAGAGGGGCAGGTCCTCACAGGCCCTGCAGAGCCTCAGGGTGAGGGCAGGGCCCTGGACACCACTCAGGAGTTTTCCCTGTAGCCATGAGACTCAGTAGCGGTGTGATTTTCAACAAACGACATCTTCTCATTTGGATTCAGTTTCTTTATCTGCAAAATAAGAAACAGGAGAATATTATACATCCTGCAGGGTCAACATGAGGGTCAAATTACGTAGCTCAGGAATTTCAAAGTGTGTTTCAGCCTATGAGGCATTGCAGCCATGCTGGTCTCTAGTAAAATTCTTGTACACAGTGAGGCTGTGGAATCAATTCACAAATACCCCAATGAAACAATGAACGGCCGGTTCCACACAGGATTCGGTTCCAGGGTTCTGGGTTAGCAGCAGTGGGTTGGATATGCAGCAGGGTATTTCCAGGCTTGAGATTGATTGTTGGAACAGGAGGAAAAACAGGGGAATTTAATGTAGCCGTCTTAATAAGGGGCTCCCCTGTTCAGGGCACTGTGCTGGACATGATGGAGAGAGGTGAGTCCTGTGAGTCCGGGTAGCTGCACAGGAGCCAGGAACTCCTTCAGCGCCTGGGAAAGGAGGTGAAAACAGCACAGAGCACAGGATGACGCTACTCAAGGCTGGAATCACCAAGCAAGGACCACAGTACCTCGCAGTGATGGTGAATTACACAAACTTAGCAAAATGTACATCCGAGGTTTAAAAGAGTTTCTTCTATAACTATTCCCAAATTCCTCAGCACCCAGTGTGGCCCTGTCTACTTCACACTGGATTTAGTTGCAGACTTATCTGTCTCCAGAGGGTGCGTGCTCTCTCTGACCCATCATGGATACATACGGCATTGGTGCTGAGTGTGGATCCGTGTAGAATGAATGTGTGGGCACAGCAGAGTACACCAGGGACAAGTCACCTAAAGGACGGAGGTGATGGATATTTCTGGGGTGTGTGTTTTGTGTCCTGACAGTGGCATGGGGAGGGTCTCATTCCTGTCTTAGCTGAGGTCTCCTCCTCTTCCCACACACCATATCCTCATACATCTAATAGTCCTATTGTCTTTTAAATAATTTAAATTTTTTTTAAAACATACATAAAATTTTCCATCTGAACCACTTTTAAGTGTGCAGGTCAGTGGCAATAAATTCATTCGTGTTGCCCAGCCCCACCAACTACCAGCAGCATGTCTTCATCTTACACAACAAGGACCCTGTACCCACTAAGTGACAACTCACCTGCCCCCAGCCCCTGGCGACCGCTGGCTTTTATAATGGAGGTTAGAAAATGCAAAGAGTGAGGTGCATCAGACGGACATTTCTTAAGTGAATAACGGATGCATTTTCACATAGCTATGTACTATGTAACCACCATCCAGGTTGGGCTTAAAAGATGCGTCCATCACTCCAGAGGTCCAGAATAACTCTTTCCAGTTAATACTCTTTCAAGAGACAGCCACTGCTCAGTTCAAACACTATCAATTAGTTTTGCCTCTTTGTCGACTTAAAAAAAGAAATGGAATCACGTAGTGACCACTATTTCTGATTGTACCTTTTGGAAGCAACATAATGCCTCTGATATTTATTTGTGCAGTTCTGTGCATCACTTGATTGGCTCTTTCTTATGAATATAACACAATTTGTGGAATACAGCCCCCTGTTGATGGACACTGAGTTTTTCCCCAGTTTTAGCTATTCTGATTAAATCCTCTATGAATGTTTGTGTGGACAGAAGGCCTCATTTGTTTTGGTATAAACCCAGGAGCGGATGGCTGTGTTGCCCCAGACTAGGGTTTATCCACCTCCTGTAGACACTGTCACACTGCCTTCTAAAGTGGTTGTGTGTTTTACATTTCCTTTAGCAAAGTATGAGAATTCCAGTTACAGCACAACCTTGCCAGTACCTACATGGTAGTTTCATTCTTTTTATTATTATCATTTTTTTTAAATAATTTTTGTCACTTTTTTAATTAAGTCATAAAGATGTAGATAATGTATACATTAATGCCTTTATGGGGTACAATGTGCTGATTTTGTATACAATTTGGAATGCTACATCAAACTAGTTAATATAGCCTTCATCTCATTTACTTAATTATTGTGTTAAGATATTTATACTTAATAGATTTTTTTTATTTTTTTTAATTTTTTAATTTTTAATTTTTAATTTTTATTTTTTTAATTTTATTGAATGGTAACTATGTACATTAATACACTTCTGGGGTACAGTGTGGGGTTTTCACATGCAATCCGAAATACTTCCATCAAACTGATCAACACAGCCTTCATGTCATTTTCTCAGTTATAGTTTTAAAAC
>CAUYQV010194289.1:0-39494 GCA_963574575.1 Galagoides demidoff | reverse complement strand
GTAACTATGTACATTAATGCCCTCTGGGGTACAGTGTGGGGTTTTCACATGCAATCTGAAATACTTCCATCAAACTGATCAACACAGCCTTCATGTCATTTTCTCAGTTATAGTTTTAAAACGTTCTGATTCTACTCTTAGAGGGGGTGCCTCTTTCTTGATCATTCTGCAAAAATATATTACTTCAGCATATATTAATTCATCTCTCCAAATCTCATATTCCTCATCTGTAAAATGCCAAGGGCAGGAGGGCATTGTTATGTAAGAATTGTGGAGATTATATACACATGTGTTACACATACAAACACACATAAAATGTATAAAGCAGAAGTAAAGCCACATAAAGTGCCTGGCACACAGTACATTTTGCAGGTGCAAATTATTACAATAACCATTGATTCCTTAAGGCTCTTCCCATTCTGCCTCATTTCCTTGGGAGGATTACAAGAAAAACCTTTTCTCAGATATTATTTCCAGGATCTCTATGAATTCCATCTTGAGCTTGGCATTGGTCTGCCTGGGGGAGGGACACCAGCAATGTGAAGCAGGAAAATCAGTCAGCTAAGCAGGAGTAGCCCACCCCGCTTACTGAGTGCTTTCCTAGTCCTGGGAATGTGGTCACAGAGGGGTTTGCGGAGCCTGCCCACCCCTCAGATGAAGGCAAGGAAAAGGGCTGAAGCTAGTTCCTGGTGCCCCTCTTCTCCCCACCCTTGTCATGAAGGTACATCCCCAGCCTGCCCTTCTGCTGTGAGTACTGCTGTTCACTGGTGGCTTCCCACTGTTAGCACTTTGGGGCTTCATCACAGCTCTGACCCAAGGCAACCCTGCTCCCAGACAGCTGACAGCCAGTGACCAAGCACTGTAGGGGGCGATGGCCTGGCTGTTTCTACCCAACATGAACTCCTGAGGAGTTGACTTGGCTCTAAAGCCCCTTGTCGGGTTGACCTAGCCTCTGTTGGACCTACTCTGATTCAAGACTTCCTCTGCAATCCTGCTTCTTCCTTGCTCTGTCACAGACATCTCTCAGTCTATCTCTTGCAATACTGTCTTATGGTTAGCTTCCTGGAAGCCTCCATCACACAGTCCCTTTGACCAGTATTGCCTCAGGTACCTCAGCCTCCCCAGCTGGCATGAGGGACCTCACCGAGCACTTGGCCTCTGTTGGATTTGGCCATGACTGAGCTTGGCCTCATCAGGATCCTTACTTACAAACCTGCATCATCATGGTGACATCATAACTCTGGTTTTAGCACTCTGGGAGAACCGCAACCCTCCACCACTGACCGTTCCTGCCATTTTCTATTTTTGGCATACTTTTAACCCCCTTGCTTGGCCCTTCCCCTCTTCCCACAAAGGTTCAAAGTCTTGGTTTCCATCTAGGAACCTCATCCTGTATGAGCAGGGATTTGTGAGCATGATCAAAATTTTCTAGTATTAATCTCCTCATGTGGACAAAAATAAGACACTCTGAGGCCCAGAAAGGGGAAGGACTCAGGCAGCTACTGTGGGCAGAGACAGCACAAGAGAAGTGTGATCTGGAGAGCTTCTGCCTGAAACTTTCTCTTCTCAAGGTGGCATATTATGAAAACATATCTGATGTCACTGGCTCCTGAAATGCCCACTAAAACTACAGAAAATTTTTAAAACGCTAAAAGAATAAGAGTAGTGGGCAGCAGAACATTTCAGTAGCAGGAGGGCAGCCTGAATGTGTCTCAGCTGGGCCTCCCTGAGAAAACCAAATACTGTGAGCAGACAGCCTGGACAGGTAAGAGTCAACTGGAAATACACAACAGAATCTTCCAAAGACTCCACAACTGATGGAGCCACATGCTTCTAGAGGTGGAGGAAGACAGGGAGGTTAGAAGGGAGACTTCATTGATGGCTGTTTCAGAAGCAGTTTTAGCCTAGATCCCTCACTCCACACCCTTTGGTGGCTTTCCTTCCCCACTCTGGCAGAAGACAGGAAGACGACTTTGGGAGTCCCTCAGAGAAGGTCCTGCTGTATCACCTTATGTTGTCCTGCCATGTGCTTAAAGACCTCATCAGTTCCATTGTTCCCCACTCTCAAACATGTGCAGAGAGATTCCCAGAAATCTGAGGAAGATCTCTAACATGAAAACAGAACAAAAGAAACAAGCAGGAAAAAAAAAACAAAGTTGGAACAAAGCAGGAAGAAATGTCAAAGAATCTGCATCAATATCATCAAAGATACAACATTCATGACTTAAAACGGTTTGCTATTCTTTTTAGGGGAAAATGTTAGAGAACAAGTGAGCTTTTGTGATTTGAAAATGAATACATGAAAGACTCAATAGAAATAAATCTAATAGAAGCTACTAAAAAATTGAGATTTCCAGAAAATAAGAACAAAGATAAATAAGACATATGAGAATGTTAAGAATACCGTAGGAGAAACAAGTTTTAAAATAAGAAAGGCTCCAGAAAGGAAAACCAGGGAATAAGAAAGCATTAATAAAAGAAGGTTTTAGAATGTTCTCAGATGTGAAGGACATGACTTTCTAGATAGAAAGGGCCAACAAAATTCCTGCATACCAATGCACATCATTTATAGAACAATAGAGATGAAAAGGAGAGTGTACATATCTAGAGAAAAAACAAGCTCCCATACACAGAAGCAGGAATCACAATGCCTTTAGACTTCCTGGCAGCAATGCTAGAAGAGAGAACTCTAGAGGAACATCTGTGAGAACTTGCAGGAAAATGATTTTCAGCTCAGAATTCTATTCCCATTAAAACTATTAATAAAATAGTAAATTAGATATTTTTAGAAAGGAGGATGTCTAAAAATTGATCTCCCATGCAACCACTTTGGATAAAGCTCCTGGATGAGGTGCTCTCACAAAGCGAAGTAGAACATAGTGAAGGTGGAATGGAGGAAACCAAAGATGAAACAAAGTTGAAGCAACATCAAGGGTGACTGCAGTGTACCAAGCAATTAGTCTGAATTAGAGAAGAGTGAATCAGGAACAGACATTCTGAGGACTGTTGTTACCAAGAGACCTATTGCCTTTGTCAGTAAGATCAAGGACTTGTTTTGTCTGGAAGTGTTTTTATTCTATATAGGTAACTTTGCTGGATATAGAATTATAAGTTGTAAGTCATTTTCCTTCCAGATTTTATGTAGCAGATTGAGTGCAGTTTTAACTTAAATATTAAACTGTTATCTTTCCAAACAAAAGCTAATATGGCTAACCCAGTGCTTTGCATTCTCAAGTTATAAAAGTTAGTTTCGGAAGATATTCTCCTTAACTATTAGATAAATCTTGTGGTCTATAGTTTCTGTCAAATTTTAAAGTGAAATCAAAGCAATGTAGGGCTTAGGAATTTCTACCAAAAGTAAGCATTGGATTTGCTATCCAATGATTGCCAAAGAACTCTAACAGACTGGCATCTGTGGAGACTTCTGTCCTGCTGGAGTCAATTGCCCACATAGTCAAAAATCCATCAAACTTTAGACGGGGGCAGCTGATCCCTTCTCTCCATCCTTATGGCCCCAAATTGAGTCTCTGAAGACACTACCTAGTAATTTCTCTCCTGTCTCCAAAGCCTTCTCAGGTATTTAGAATTATTTAATCTTTGTATTTCAATTTCCTCCTATACCAGTTGGGGATAATGATAGGACCTACCACATACAGAGATGATGGTTGAGATGACGCATGTGAAGCACTCAGAACCATGCCTACCTAGCACACAGCAAGTGCCAGGGAAGCATTGGCTGTGTGAGAGATTGATGGAACAAAAGAGAGGAAAGTTTGTTTTCTGTAAGGGTAATTCCTCAGATGTCTCTCTTCTCTTGCAAGAGAAAGTCACACTTTCGTTATTGATTTACTCAGTTAATTGAGGAAACATTCATTAGCACTCACCATGTGGCAGGTTCTCTGGTGCTAAGTACTGAGGACACAACAGTGACAGATCAGATTCTGCTCTAAGTGGAGAGGGCATGTACAGTTGTCTAATTATTTATTAACTTTGTATTACAAAGTTTTGCAGATACTATAACATAAACATTCAGGACAGTATGAGAACAGAGGGAAACAATCTACATTAAAGGGCAGGAGCCGGCACGGTCAGGGAAGTCCCCCTGAGTCCTAAAGGACAAGTAAAAGTTGACCGGGCCCCGGGAGGGGGCATTTGAGGCAGACAAAGAGCCAGGGCCAGGATCTGGGTTAGGACACTTGGTGCCCTAAAGATGCTGAGACATGACTGGGGCAGCAGTAGAAAGCCAGGAGGAACAAGTTGGAAGATGGGGAGATGACTGGGCCCAGGCTCGTAGAATCTCATGGTGCATGGCAAAGAATTCAGGCAATGGCCTTCCTCTGTACAAAACCCACTGTGGCTTCTCATTAGCTTAGGGCAACAGAATTGCAGTCAAGAGTTATCATTTTTCATAGCAGGTGAAAAAGTGTCACCATCACCCAAATAGAGGCTCTGATCTGATTCAGAGCAGACAGTGACCCTTTGACTTCCTGGTGAGATTCAAGATCTCAATACCAGTTTGATCAGTACCTCAAAATCCCCTGGAGTTTATTCACGTGCCATCATTCCACTTTCTCTGGTTCACCCAGAGGTAGTGAGGACAGCAGTGCTGGTTCTGCTCAGTGCTGTCCAGAGGATGCCTGGCTCCAAGTGAGCACCCACCAGCCTATCTGTGGAGCAAGTGAGGGTAGGCACAGCTTGTGTATCAGCGAGGCAATGTATGTAAAGGCAGGTTCATGTAGCCCAAATTCTCTGCCTGGCATCACTGATTAAACACAAACTTCTGCTCATCCTTCCCTGTCAGGACTTCAAGAGGAGGTGGCCCATGAGTTGACATTGTCATGATAGCAATTAAGTATGCCTAGGGGATTCCCAGCCCTAGGTGAGAGGCACAGAGGAGGAGTGCTTATAGGGTTGTATTTTAATGATTATTAACTCCTCAGTAATTGTGCCAGGCCCTGGGGATATTATCTGCCAGGCAATTATACTGAGCTGTATCTTCAGAAGGAAGATGTTTCTAGACTGTGAGCTCCTGGAGGTGAGGCTGGGACAGAGAAGGCCTTGGTCTCTTCCAGGTATGTCCCTTGCAACTCCTCCATGGAGCTTGGACCAGAGCACTTGCTGATGGCTCTGGGCATCTCCCAAGTATGGTGCATCCCCCACAGCAGTGGGCAGAGTGACGTAAGGGTGACCACCTGTCCTTGTCCTCCTGAGATGGGAGTTTGAGGATGTGGGACATGTGATGTTAAAATAAGTCCCAAGCAAACCAAGACAACTTCATCACCCTACTTGGTCCCTTACACGTGCAATGGGACCAGGCCTTGCTGATCCCATCAAAGGCTCATAAAGTATGATGTCCTTTTGAAGAGGCTAGAGGTCCTACTCACCCCCTGTCTCAATTCCTACAAGGTACACCCACCACCCTAGGTGTGCCCCCACTTAGCACCCCACCTGCACAGGGCTCCAACAGGAAGCCAATGAAATCAGCCAAAGGGTTTCCTTGAAGAGTTTAATGGGAGGGACTATTAAGAGATGAGGGCAGTTAAAGGGTCAGAAAGGAGTGATAAGGCACCTGGGGTCTAGGAACTGTGGAAAACCTTGTCCACCTGGGCCTACAGGGACCTGAAGGTGGGGGAGTCATCAGAGCCCAGGAAGAGACAGATCACTGCCCAGGCAAGATAGGGAGGGGCCAATAGTCACTATATATCCTGAGATCTTTCCCCACCTCCTACTAGTGTCTTCTGTTGATCAATTCCAAATAGAAGCCAGAAGGAGCCCAGATGACGCAGCTGTGGAGTCCACCTCCTGGGGCACATAGTAGGGAAGACGTGGGCAGAGAACAGATCTGGGAAAGAGCCAGCACACACACACCCATGAGGCAGTTGCCCCAGAGCTGAGGCTTGGAAGCTTGAGTTCAAGACACAAAGGCCAACCAGGAGCTTCCCCTCAAGATGTGAAATACCCAGGACAGTGCAGGCCTGGGAGTCCTCCAGACCCCCACTTGACATAGCCAAGTCCCCTGTGTCCTCAGTCATCACACAAGGATAATGCCACCCACTCACTGTATGGGGCACTGAGGACCAAATGAGAACACAGGTAGAACATGCAATGGGGGACTACCACCTGTCGGCTGTAGGTAGAAATAGGGTGGTAGTTCTCAGGAAGGAGGCCAGTCCAGAGAAAAGGGGGAATTAAGGGAAAGAACAGAAATGGAGTCTGAACCAGAGTCAGCTCAGACCCTCCCATTTCTATGCATCTTTATCAAACTTATCACTATAGCAAGAATGTGGGTGGAGGTAGCCATGGGATGGGCTACCTCCCACAGAGGGGCTGCTAGCCAGGGTGGAAAGTCCACTCTGTCACATTCTGGGAGTAACTGCCCCGCAACATTCCAGAGACATGGGGCTTTAACCAAAGTTCTGTGATTCCACCTCCGAAGTGGCCATCATTCTGCAGTGTGACATTTGGCTCAATTCATTTGACTTGTTAGCCCAATTTCTCTAAATGGCCACCTTGCTAAAATGGCAATGTTTATGCTAAAGGGATGCCTAAGTTTTGAGGATCCCTTTCCCCATCATCTGCTAGGAAAGTGATGGGACCAGATTGAAATGGATCCTCCCAGGATTCTTACACATAAAGTGCCCAGCCCAGCAGAGCACCTGATGCAAAATGCACCATCTTTGGCTTCTGGGTCCTGCTGGCTCTTGTGAGATCTTAAACTTAAGTAACTTGACTCTGTTTCCCCTTTGGTAAACAAGGACTGCTATTGTTCATGTCCCCCCAAAATTCATGTGTTGGATATTTAACCCCCAGTGCAACAGTGTTGGGAAGTGGAACCTAATAGGTGAATGGATTAGCTGTTATCTCAGAAGTGGGTTGTTGTAAAGGTGAGCCTGGCCCTTGAGGCTGTCGCACCAGTGCTCACTTCTGCCTCTGGCCCTTCCACACTTTGGCTGGGGGATGACCCTGGCTGGATTCTGAGCCATGCTCTTGGGACTTCCCAGTTTCCAGAACCACAGGCTGACTAAAATTCTACTCTTTATACTTACCCAGGCAGTAGTATTATTATAGTGACAAAAAACAGACTATAAGGCAAGGATCAAAAAGACACCAGACAGGAGGTCCATTGTGAGAATGAGAGGTGCATAGAACATGCCTGGAACACAGCTAACACTGGAGCTGCACTCATCACTTTATTGTTACTAGCACTAGCAACATGTAAATCACTCAGTGAACTCCCAAAACCCACTAGCCCCATAAGGAAACACTCATGAAAGTCTTCATGTGTCAACTTGGCTGGGCCATAGTCTCTGGCACTCACCCAAATCCTAAATTAGATGTTGCTGGGAAGGTGTTTTATAGGAGTGATTAAAGGTCATAATCAGTTGACTTTAAGTGTGATTGTCCTAGGTAACCAGCAGGCTCTGCTCAGTCTGTTGAAAGGCCTTGAGAAGAGATCTGAGGTTTCCCCAATGAAGAAGCAATTCCACCTGTGGACACCAGCATCCACCCCATGCCCCAGGGTCCCAGCCTGCTCCTCCTGGAGGTCTGCTCTTCAGATCACGGACTTCCCTAGCCAGATTCCACATTGGTGTAAACCACCTCCTTGCACTAAACCTTTATTTCCCGCTATTTCTGTGTTTTGGTTGATGCCTGGCTAATACAATGTCTGAGCCTTCAAAACATTAAGAAATTTGCTCAGAGCTTGCTGAGCAAGAGGTGAAGAGCTGGAATCAGGAAGCAGGGACCCTGACCTAAGTCTTATACTTCCCCATTAACTACAGGAGGCTGCCTGTATGGCCAGGCTGGGTACTGACCCTCAAGCTTCACACACTAGTGAGTATTGGTGGCTCCCCACCCCCACCCCCCCAGGAACTCCTCAACTTATACTTCTCTCCCCCCATGCCCTGCACAGTGACCTGCACTCCAGGCATGTGGTAGGTGTTTGTCTCAGAATGAAAGCCAGACCCACCTGCTGGCAGGACAGCAGCCCTGGACTATGACATACCCCTGGACTGTATCTCCCTTCAGGAATAGACCCCTAGCCCCCAACTTACTAATATTTTTTCTTAACAAGATGCCGCCCCCCTTCAAAAAGCTATCTATTCTTGGTACTGCACTGGGGCGTTGTCATGGCAACAGGCAAAGCAGGAGGCCCAGCAAACAGACTTGCTTCTCTGATGGCTCTGTGGGGACTTCACTGCTCTCAGAGGCTGTGCGAGCCAACACCATCTGCTCTGAGCAGCAGCAAGCACAGACTCCCTCTTCACTTCCTTCCCTCCTCACCCCACACCCAGGCCCCCATTGCTGAAGCCAGGAGTGGGTTGGGCCTCCTGTGCCATTTGGGCTCAGAGTGAGGGAGTTGGGGTTCCCAGGGAAGGGTTGGGTGGGTGACGCTCCCAGGAGTAACAGTGAGAGCAAAGAACTGAGGTGCACAGTCATTTCCTGCCAGCCGTGGTGGAGCCGACTATCTGCTGTGACACTAGGGAGTTAGACCACTGCATGGCTGGGGTGGGAGGCTCTCGGCCCTCTCCACGGTCACATATGTCAACAGCAGTCACCCTGGCCTCAGACCCATCTCCAAGCCATTGCTGCCATCAGTCTGAGTTGGTACCTCTAGCAGGAGAGACAGCATGTGATGGCAGATCGGTTGTCATCTGCCATGGACGCATGGTGGTAGGAGCAGAGTGGGCTCCACACTGGTCATCTTCACAAGGCCTTACTGACTCTGCAGAGAAGGCACAGTAGGACTTCCTCAAAGTCCACCATTCTTAGCCATACGTCCACAAGGCAAGGTTCCAGTGAGATCACTGCATGGAACATACATCGTAACTCCCACTGTCACAGACGCTGGAACCCCTAAAAGAGAGGGAGGAGCACCAGGCCAGAGTGTGCTCCTTCTCTGCACCCCATGCATCCTCCCATGTGCAATTCTACAGATGTCTGCCCCTGTCTCCCAATTTTGCTTGAGGTGTCACCTGCTCAAGACCTGGGGCTAAGCCAGACTCAGAGCTGACATCAGGTAAGGTCCAGGAGGAAGAAAACGGCTGGCAGACAGACATCGCTGGGCCTGTGTGGTGGTGGGAGACCTGGGGGAACCAGGGGCTACTTCTAAAGAGCAGGGCAGGGATCAGCCATGGGGGCCTCTGGGGACCCTGAGCAGACAGCAAGCTTCCTGCCTGAGGTCTCCCCTCTGGCCTCTGCACTGCTCTTTCCGATGTTCTTCCAGGACATTGGCCCTGACTGCGACTGTATATAGCCACCTGCCTCCCTGCTGGACTCCAAGTCCCTGCTCTGCCTGTATGACTTCTCTGTGGTGTGGTATATTCATTATTTCTCACCCTATAATAGAACATAAGTTTCTCCATGGCACTTATGTGCCTAATAGTCACATTCCAAGTCCCTGGAGCATAATT
The DNA here is from genome assembly GCA_963574575.1 of Galagoides demidoff. NCBI lineage: Eukaryota > Metazoa > Chordata > Mammalia > Primates > Galagidae > Galagoides > Galagoides demidoff. Next base: position 30,081 of record CAUYQV010194289.1, on the reverse strand, counting down.
CCTGGCATATAATAGGCTCTCAATAGCCATTTCTTGAATGATTAAACTTAAAATGTCTCAAACTAACCCCGCCTTAGTAGGTATGCAATAAATGTGGTGGGTTTGGATTTTTTATTTTTCTTTTTTTCCAAATGAGGAACTAGGCAAGTGCTAAATGTGCCCACAGGGGATTATCTGCCTTCCACAATTAATATTCTGGCCTGTTTGTGATTTAATTTTGCTAACTCCAGAGTCTCTGATTTGGCCCTTCCATGCCCTCAGTGTGACCTTTTTTTATTTATCTGGTATATAAGACACAGGCTGCAGTGTATAGTTGTACCTGTTACGCACTGCACAAGCAAGCTCCACGATGGTGATGCAGAGGTGTTGAAACAGGGCCAGCGCTCACCAAGCTGTGCTGCTGCAACCCCGGGCTGTGCCTGTGCAAAGGAAAGAGTGACTTTGTCTTCCATGAAAGTGACATCCCCTCACCAGCCCCTGTGCCCGCTGGGCTACATCTCAGTTTAACAGAGGTGACACGGGATCGTGAAGCACTGTCCCCACTTTGTGGATGAGCCTCAATGGGAGTTCTTGGACACCCCAGGTCTTGCCCTTCCTGCTCCTAACTCCCACTCTCCAGTCTCTTTGCCTTAAGCACAGGAAATAGATAACTGGTGCTGTTCTGAGGTGATACAGCACAGGGTCCCAGCACAGGGTCCCAGATCAGCCACACAAAAACAGCAAGTCTTATCTGCAGGAAGCAGAGACCAGGCACCAAGAAGGGAGTAGGGGACAGAGACTGTGTCATCCATGCCTCATCTGGCATCTCAGCCAACCTAGCATCTTCTTTTTCCTCTGAACAGAAAGTTTCTGTACTTAAGCCACCCTGGCTTACCCCCAAGTAGGTCCTGTAATGCCAGCCACAGATGTTTGAAACCAACCACATTTGGTCTACCAGATCCTCTCTCCTGGAATTGGAAATGAGATTCAGATGAAAGATAAGGTAAATGCAGGGTCTGAGCCCAACTGGGGGTAGCTCTAACCTTAACATTATGTTATGCTCTGGAGTCTCTCAAAGACCACACCACCGCACAAGTCGAGTTTAAAGAGGAGTCCTTTTATTGACAAGCCGGCCGGTGACTGCCTCAGTGTCCCAACAGGGGGTTTCTGAGAGCAGCCCTGAGTTCTCTGAGGCTCTGGTTTTTATAAGGCAAAATTTTCTCGGGGTTGGGGGGTGAGGGGTAAGCAAGCATAGTTACAGAAGCCAAAACAGCAGTTAGGGTAGGGTAGTTAGAATGCTATAATCCTGAGAGCAATTAGCAATTTTTCCTTAACAAAGCAGGTACAATCTACAATGTCCTAAGGAAATGTAGGGAGGGGGACTTACAGGGGAGGGTCACATTCACAGTTATACACTGGGAAGGCAAACTAGAGGAAACCAGTTTGGAAGGGAATGGAATGTAACAGAACGGGAGTGAACAGCAAAGTGAGGTCGAACTTGCTCTTTGAGCATTTCCATGTCATATACAGATGGTGTGAAGACCACCTGAGCATCTCCTTCACCCTAACAATTAGAGAACTTAGAGCTGTGAATTTGGTTTGCGTCAGCCACCCACATGATTAGATGCTGAGCAACAGAATCGACTTGAAGTCTAGTCAGATCAATAAAAAAATCAATTCCTTGACCTTCTGCCCACCTGTGGATACTTCCAGTACCAACAGCTCTATCTCATGCTCTGGGGAGGTGAAGACACTGTGAGTGGGAGTCAGAGGCTTGTGAGATTTGGACCCTGCATGATGTGGGCAGGGCTCTGGAAAACTACTAGGAACACAAATCTGTGTCCTTAGATTCTCCTAGTTACACAGCAATCCCACTGCTTTTGTAACCCAAGAGACGCGTTCCAGAGTATTCGTAGCTGTGTCATTCATAACAGTTGAAAGCTAGAGAAAAAAGTTCCATGAGCAGTGGCCTGGCGTGTTCACAGAACAGGACGCCACGTGCAGGGGGAATGAACACTGAGAGGGAATGCAGCAGGGATGGAAGTCACAGACGCAGAAGCTACAGAGCACACACTTAGGGCTGTTGATTCAGAAATGGAGATTAGAAAGTCAGGGTAGTGGCCTTGGAGGGAGGGGGTAGTGCTCAGGGTGGTCAGGAGGAGAGCTGCTGGAGCGTCCATTGGGTTCCATGTCCTAGGGCTTTGGTGCGTGGTTCCATGGTACATGTCAGGCCTCCATAATCTTAAGAAAAAAACCTTCAGAACTGCTTCCATCAAAGGATGAGCTGACGTTGGGTGGGCCATGAAAAAGCACATGAAACCCTAGAGTCCTCTCCTAGTAGGAGGGCCGTCTTCACGGGAGCATCCCGGCAGAGGAGACTGGTATCAGGAGGGCCCGATACTGCGCATGTCGATGGAGCAATGCCAGCCTTAGGGGAAGCAGTGACTTTCCTAGATGACCTGTGTTCACTTTCCCGAGATCCCTGCATGGACCACGCTTGCACCCAGGTCTCACAATGAAGAGACTAACGTTGACTGAAACGACACATTGTCCATTCAGGCTGGGCTGTCCGGGTGTAGCCGTCACGTGGTGTACAGAGCCTGCACTAGGAGATAGGGGGCACCTCCCCTGGGAGCTTTGTGGATGCTTCAGTGAGGTGGACCTGAGCTGGAATTCCCTGAATCGTCTCACCTCCACAATCACCTGCTCTAACTGCCAGACCATAAGGACTCAGTCTCCTGGCCTCAGTGTCAGTGCAGAGCCAGGATCTGGTAACCCCTCAGAAGTCTGCTTACTTCCCTCTCCCCAGTGCAGTCCCTCTGGTAAATGGCCTCAGCCCCTCTGAGAAAGGCTGGGAGAAAAATTAATACAACCTCTATAAGTTGACCATCCAAGGGAAGTAACAAACTGGTCAACACACGGAGGTGGTCAACATAAGGAACGAGGCCTGTTGTACAGATACACACACGTGGTACATGTCCAGTCTCTGAAAATTAGGTCAGCTTGAGGTGGTCAGTGTAGGCTCTCCTGTAGTTAGGTTTTGGCAGAGTATCAGGGTTCTGGGTCTCCCTTTCATTTGAGAGCCCCTGGGTCTGTATACTGGCTGTAGTCTCAACTATTACCAGGAGAGAAGGGGTGGGCACCAAGCCAACAAAAACACTAGCAATCATTGTACATGGCAGACACATAGCCAGCAGGAACATGTCCCCAAATGCACACAGCTGAACTAAAAATAATACCCACCAAGGCAGTGCCTCTGAGCAGTGCCAGGCACAGAGCTGCATTTATTACCAGCATTACATACATTATCTCAGTAGGTGTCGTGACTCATAGGGAGATGTTAATAATTCCTCAAAAGAGTACTGTTTACACATGAGAGACCTGAGGTGCAGAAAAGTGAGCTGTACCACCTAGTATCCTTGTGACACGGGCGTCGAGCCTAGAAGTAGGCCTGGTGCCTACCCTGGGGAGCTCTGAGCCTCGTTGAGCCCCAAAAGGGCTCAGCGGGCAACCCAGGTGAGAGCTGAGATGGGGGCACCCACACGAGCAGATTCTCTGGATTCATCTATCCGTGCAATTCTTGGTCTGGCTCAGATGGAATCAGTCCAGCCAGCTAAGGCAGTGAACTTGAGCTTCTCTGGCAATTCCCAACTAAGCCAACAGACCTAACTCTACGGAGGGGCTCAGACAGGCCACCCAGACCATGCCGTAAGCCGCAGTCCTGAGCTCCATCCAACCCTCTTCTGCTCTCTCCTCGGATGAATGAGTCGGATTCTTGTGTGGACTTGGCAGACCTAGAATCACAGCTGAGCCTCAGATTGTTTTTTCTTTGAAGCCACCAGCTCTAGACACATTTTGAAAAACAAGATCTGGGTTCTTAAATGAAGCCAGTGCCTCTCTAATCCTCCCTCGACCACGGCTGGTTAAGAGGCGGCTGCAGAGCCGGAGAAGGCCACAGCTCCCGGACGTCCCCACTTACAGAGGGTGGTCACCATTCCCTCCTGTCTTCCTCAGCGCTGTTTTAAGGAGGGAACATTGAGAAATGGAAACAAAAGCCACATTTTAAAGGAAAGGGCTGTACAACCAAAAGAGACTTAAAAGAATAAGTCTTTGGAATGAGGATAGAACTAGAGGGACAAAGGTAACCCAGAGAAGTGAGCCCACAATGAGACCCTCATTGCATATGACAGTCCCTAGGGGCACCCCTCTTATTGTTCAGCCAAACACTGATTCAACAGTTTTAATAGGAACCATGTGCCAAGCACTAACCACCTGAGGGACAAGTGACCATGGGAACAAATGTGGGTCAGTCAGGGTCGGCTGGTAGCCCCAGCGTACAGGGAGCTCGTGGGCACTTTTCTCTTTTGCTGGGTCTCACTTAGGTGAACAGGAAAGCCTTTACGTCACCTCTTCTCCTCAGCACTTGTGCTTAGCAGCCGCTATCCCAAAACATGCCTGTCAGTGTGACAGAAGTGAGGAAGGTTCTGGAGGGTCTCACACTGACAGTTAATACTCCAGCCAGGAAGTGACCTGGGCCACATCACCCAGAAATGATTGAGCGATTGCATCTGCCCAGGGGACTAACAGGTGCAGGGGTGTGACCCGGAGGGTGGGGCACCAGGAGGGGCCGGCCCACTGCATGACAGACCGCAGGCAGCCGTGGATGGGTGGTGATGGGCAAAAACCAGGTGTTTGGGGTATAACATATTTGCCCATCTCATTTGCCGAGGAGCCCCTGAGCTAGCAAAGCTCAGAAGCTTCTTTAGATAGTAAGTGCTATGAGGCATCCTGTGATGTGGTGGGCTGGCACTCTGCAGAGAAAGGACTTAGGTCAGGGCAATGCCCAAGACCTCTGGTGGGGGCTCCTAGGACTAGCATTCTATTCCACAGAACACTAGTCCTCAGGAAACACGGGGCCATTACACGGAAACCTCAGCACGCCGTGCCTGGCACGTACACGGCAATGTGGGCAGCAGCAGCTCATAAAGGTGAGCTATGAGGTTCTTAGTTGATAATTTCTACCTGTTTGTAGACATAGAAAGTGCCCAAGGACACAGGGACAGTAAATGGCAGAGCTCACTTGCTGGCGTGAGTCGTTAGTCATTATGAAACAAAGAAGGCCCTGATATATATGCAAGAAGAGCCGGACCAGGTGCCCAGTGGGCAGCCCAGTGAAAACCCGCCCCCCGCGCTCTAAACCTCCTACTCTGTGGCTTTTGAAATTGTGAAAAAGGAGGGAAAAACCTTTGAAACGTCACGTTCTTTACACAGGGGCACGTCGCTACCTTTTGGGGTCACCTCGGTTTCAGTTACCGTGGAGTATAACCACTTGTCCCTCTGGGGTCATCTTTAGGGAACGCACGTACGTACACCTGTCAGGGGCTGCTGTGGTCTGTCACCAGCACAAACATGTTCTGCATACTTGGTGGAAATCTAACCATGTGAAATGGTAACGAACAGGGCGATATACAGAAAATTATTGATTCTATTTGGAAGGATTATTTTTGGTAACAACTGCATGGTGACGATGATCTGGAAGATGATTCCCTGAAATGTGCCCCGAAGTCACCAGCCTGCGTGTCTGTCTGACCAATGCGCCATGCTGGTGAGCTGCAGGACCAGCGGGAGAGTCCTGCAGTGCGGGAGGACCTCAGAGAGCGGCAGTCAGGCGGTGAACGGAAGTTGTGGGTTCTCCACTGATTAGCCAGGAACTGAAGAGAGCTCATCTGTGACTGCCCGGGGCAGTTCCTCTGAGCTAAGTAGGACTCAGCTAAAACAAAAATAGACAGGGAAGGAGCCCTGCCTGTGTTATCCTGAAGATTCTAGAAAGTGCGAGAGTATTCTTGGGGAGCGCTGACTTCACTGAGGGCGGCAATCACCTTCAGAGAGAAGAGAAATAGACATTGCCTTAGGTCTTAAACCAAGAACCAGCCCTGGGAGCTGCCAGACCCCACTGTGCAGTTCAGCAAGTCCCCTCCCAAGGTGGATGGGCTGTGTGGACACCTAGCGCCTTGTGCCCTCCTTGTGACCCAGATGTCCCAACAGCCTCTCTTGGGACACATCCCCAAACTCGTGCTGGGGTGCTGGGGACCAGTCAGTCTGGCCCTGGGCCAAGACATCTCCTTCAGGCTCAGCACATGCTGGGGGGTTTACTCCAGGCTAGGAGAAACAGAGGAAGAATGGAAGGAAGCAGGGGCCCCCCTGCCTGCACCCCACCATCTAGGTGACACAGGAATCTTGAATGTTTTACACCAGGCCTGGCTTTGGGTGCTGAGGTCCCGCAGTGAATGACAGTGGTGAATATCCTCCCCCTAGAGTGTGAGAGGTGGTGGGGGCCGGTGGTGATCAGTGCTGTGGAAGAAGGCCCTGCGCTCAGGAAGGTCACCTTTGAGCAGAGCCCTGGGGCTGGGGGACTATGGAATGGAGGGGGCTCAGGAAAGAGGTGCTGGGGGCTGGTAGGGGCCAGGTAGCCCCTGGGGGTCAGCAGGGCGGGGTTTCTGGCCCAGAAGTCATGGCAGGGTGGGGCGGTTGAAGTGATCTGAATTTATCTACATTCCAAAAGGATTTAAGACCCTATTTCAGAATTCAGAGAACTAAGCAAGTAAAAGCAAAACTTTTTCTGTTTGTAAATTAAACCTCGATAACCCGGCTTTAAAAACCCCCAAAGATGCCTTGACTGCTGTACCAAAAACTGCAGAAGGGGTGGAAAGTTGGTTGGGGGGCAGGGATTCACACTATTGGAATAATCCCAGTGCTACCAGGGTGGTTCGGCTCAGGTGGGGGAGAAATGGGGACAGATTCTGAAAATATGTTGAGAGCCAACAGGATTTTTCCATGGGATTGGATTTAGGTGGAAAGGGGGGAGTCAGTGACCCCAAAGTTCTTGGGTCTAAACATCCAGAAGGAGGAGCCTTTTCCTGAGAGGAAGGAGGCTTGTGGGACAAGTGACGCCTAGATGCTTGCTGGCAATCCACATGCAGTTGTGGGAAGGGCCACTAGACACCCAAGCTGGGGGATTTAATGAACGTCTGTGGGACGGGAGGAGAGGGAGTCGGGGGAGGCAAGACCCGTAATCCCCCGGGCCGTGGTTTGGTACAGAGAGGGACCCTGTAACCAGGCAGAGAGGCAAAGACTTGAGGAGGGGGAGATCCAGGTTTAAATCTTGTGGGCAGGGGCTGCATATAATCTTTCACAAATGCCACAGAGGAGGGTTGTGGAGCCCTGCCAAGGGGGTACAGGAGCCTGCTGAGGGGTTTCTGACTTGTGTGGAGTTTTGCCCATGGGAGGGTGGTGAGGAGGGTGTGCAGGACAGCAGGAAGGACATACAAGGTCCTTGTCTGGGCTCTAAACCTTCCATGGAGGTAAAGCTAGGAGAGATGGGTAAAACTAAGACTCCTCCCTCCCAGGGCCTATTTTTAGCTCTTGCTACCCAAGAAAATAGCAAAGTAGCCACCGGTATGGCCCCTGGCAGCCACCACTGGCCTTCAAATTCTGGTTCTGCCGTACCAAGGGGCTAGTGATGGTCCCAACCAACCTTGGGGGCTGTGCTCGAAAGGAGTCCAAACACGCGACAGAGCTCAGAACAGGGGCCAGAAAGCTCTGACCCCCATGCCAAATGTCTGTGAGATGAATGCTTTGTGTAGCTCAACAACTAACAACAGTTTTTACATTAACAAATGGTTGGGAAGGGGGGTTCAAAGAATAGAATTTTTGCAACACATGAAAAGTGAGATTCGAATTTATGCCCATAAATATGGTGTTATTGGAACAGAGTGCCATGTATTATGTATTATCTATGGCTCTTCTGTGTCACAGTGACAGAGTTTGGTTCTTGTACTTTCTGGCCATGACAGAAAAAGCAACCCCTGGCTTCCAAGACTCAGCTCCTGAAACCAACTCCTATTAGGTAGACACATCGCAATGACTTTAAGTCATTACCAGGACTCAGGCCTGTCTGTTTCCTGGGCAGCCCATGGGCAGGAACCAGGGGAAGCAAAACCAGAGCTGAGCAGGCAGCTAGAACAGGCACGTCCCCCAGGATAGGCAGGAAGCAGCCTGGCTCAAGGCAGCCTGGGTTCCAGAGTGTGACCTGCGGCCTTGATCTGCTCTTGGCCAGAATCTCTTGGCAGCCATCTTAGAGTTGGACAACATGGGGAAGTCTAGATGTCCCAAGGAAGAGCTGGTGTCTCTACGCCAGGTGCAGCAGCATCACCTGGGTCCTCATTAGAAATGTACCTCTCAGCCCCACCCCGCCCCAACTGAGGGCTGGGCCTAGCAGCCTATGTTTTCTATGAGCCCTCCAGGTGGAATCTGGAAGCCTCTAACCTTCGGCAGCTACTGCAGGGTTTGAGGGAGAAGACTTGGCCTATGATACACAGATAACACTGAGACCTCTTATCTACCTTTTTCTTTTTTCCACACTTAGGTAAAAACAAGAGGCAATGTGGGTTGTCTGACTTTTGAACTAAGAGTTCTTAGCCAGGATAAACGTTGACAAAGTTAGTCTCAGTACAGTTGAGATCAAACTCTCGTTTTGATGTGGTTTTAATTCCCTCCTGGACACAATGCTCATCCACCTTCTACACACAAATATCCTTCTTGGACTCCACCTGCTGACTCAGTCAAATTCTTGGTGCTAGCAGGGTTTTCAAGGGAAGGGCTTATTACTGGCACTGCCTACACAGAGGGAGCCCCATGGCAGACCTGATGCTGGCCACCCATATGCTTTCAGAACATGGTATAAAGGCAGAGACCGGCTGAGTCAAAGTGCCTGTGATCCCAAAGAAAGACCAAGAGATATTTGCAAATGTGCCACAGAAATTTTACTGATAAATTACTGAAGTGCATTATTTTATAACACTACAGCAAATGATTTTCTGTAAAGACACAGCAAAATGCATACAGCGTTGCTTAGTACATTTATCACACAATAAAGAAGCAATCCCTTGCCCAGGTTACATGTGTTTAGCTGTGATAATAAATACCTCTAATATTCATTTGATAAACTTGAGAATGACATTCTAAGGCTATTTGTGAAGACACCTTCTCCACATATGGAGAAGCAGAGAAGATAAACAAAAGGAAAGCAAACAGTAACAGTAGCTGCTTTGAACTTGGTTCTCTGGGTGAGCTGGAATCAGTGGGTCCACTCCATGCCCCAGGTGTGGCCGCAGTTGGGATGTGGTGCAGCTCCCTGCCCCAGGTGTGGCTGCAATTGGGCCTGCTGTCCAAGTCTCCCGCAGCAAGAAGCCAGGTGTCTCTGCGGAGGGCTCAGGACAAACAGGCCATCCTCCTGGAAAGTGAACAGACTGGTTCCTGGGGTAACTAGCCCCATTTCTGGTAGAACTGTCCTAAGCCCCTCGCCTTCCCCTGGAGTGTGCTGGCAGGCCTCCGGCAGTGTCTTCAGAACCTAATCCAGGGCCTTTTAGTGCACAGTCACAAAAATGTCCAGCAATGTTGGGAAACAAGATCCAGAGACCCATACATGAACACTACACCCCAGTGAATGCTCAAGGGTCTGTGTCCCACCCCGCCCAGAATGAGCCTGCAGGGATCGTGTGCTGATCATCTTGATGTGTGTGAGTTTGGACCTAATTTAAGTTCTATGCTTAGGGTCACAAATGACAGGTTTTCTGTTTGTGTGTTGTTTTTTTTATTTTGAGGTATGGGGATACACAGCTGAAGCCAAGAAGACTATGCATAGAAGAGCGATTATCAGCAATTTCTTGGCCTGCTGAGAATAGGCTAGAAGTTCTTTCTGCTGTTGAGCAATTCAGTGGTTTGAATTCCACGCATCTTTGATATCTTCGTCCAGTGTTTCCTACCTTTAATTGTAAACCTCCTAATTGACATTGTTGGTTACATACACTGTATCCTCAAATCTTCTAGTTGGGGTTAGTCTGTTTTCTTATTTAAATTTTGCTCAGGGATGCCAACAATCCCACCTACACTGAGGCAGACCCCTTCAGCAGGTCTCTGATACAGCTGAGTGGACTGAGATGGCTTCCTAAGGTCCTTCCTTGGAATGGTGTCAAAATGCGATTTGTGGGCTGAGTAAACAAATATATAATTAGCCTCTTTCAGGAGTGTGTTCTTCTCTGAGGAGCCATCAAATTATAGAGAAATCTTGTTAATTGTGGGTTCTGCTTCGTTGGGTTCCCACTAATCGTGTTTTTCCTTTCATTAGATTTTAATTTTTCTACCCAACTTCTAAACTTCAGCCTGAGAAAACAAAACCATAGCCCAGCACGTGATCTGTCCCAGGGCCCTGCTCCCAGACCTCATGCCTCTTGGAAGCCCTGTGGTCCCCTGGAATCATCTGGTGGGCAGGGGACTTGGCCATCTAATGCACCACGGTAGCCCTTGGCTGAGGCTGACACAGCAGGGGCTCACTGTGCTCAGGGAGTAATGGCCGAAGCAGCAACCAGCACTGCCCAGGGGGGCCCTCAGAGCTGCTGGGCCCACTGTTGTTGCAGCTCCCATTCGCTAGTTGTGTCCTGCTCTTTTGCAAAGAGGTGGGACTTCTCACAAAGCTTGTCATGGGGGAGAAGGCTTTGGCTCCCTGGAAACCCCTCCTACCCCCACTGCTGTCGAAGCATCTGGCTCCTTGGCAACTGGGATCTGGGGACATCAAGGAGGACTCATCTGACGGGAGAACATGTCAAAAGGAGGATTAGAAGGGCTGGATGAGGACAGGAGTCCTCAGTGAGAGGAGCCTGCAGACTGACCTGGGGCTTGTGAGGGACCCAGGACAAAGGAGCTGGGCTACATCTGAGAACCCACCCAGTGCTGGAAGGACTTGGCCCTGTCCCTCCTCCTAACCCCCCACCAAAATAAGGGCACTTAGTTCACTTCGTCATCACCCGTAGCTGTCTGGGAGACACCTGCTGCTCACTCTGCCAGTGAATCCTCTGTGGGAGAGGTTAAGAAGTGACTTACTAGGGCCATGTGGCCTGCTTACAAATGCAGGGAGAGGGCAGCGGGGGTGGAGTGCTTAGGAAGGCCCCTGACCTCTCCACCCAGTGCCTGGCAAGCAAAAAGAGACCAGGCTGACAGCTCGTACTTCCAGAAGCCCAGTCTATGACTGAAGTTTGAGAACCCTTCTCGAGACCAGGTCCAAAGAACTGGACCAACATCTTCCAAGGGGCCAGGGTTAGAATCCAAAGTCAATGAGGAGATGTCAAGAATAAAAACTTTACCCCAAATTTTCCTTGCCCCTCGTATGCTGTGTCCTCTCTTCCCTCCAGCCCTCCCCTCCCTCTCTGTCCTCCCAACAGTACCCTTCACGTGCTGAGACCACCTGTCACCGTGTCAGGCAGATGCTGGGACAACAAAGCCAATTCCCACCTCCCGGTGGCTGCCACCCACTCATCCACCAAGTTTCAAAAGAAACCCAGGCAGACCTTGGAGGAAGAGTCCCAGTCTGTCTTAGACAGGCAGTCACACCAGCACCAGTGGACAGGGGTTTCCAGCCTTGCCCAGTCCTTCTGGAACAATCCCAACCTTCCAGATCCTTTCTTCACAGTTGGAGATATTAAGACTCAGAGACAGGCACATTCACCAGATGGCCTGTTTGAAAATTGTCGTCCCTCTCTAAATCATTCTCACATCTGTGTCTGAGGAAAGGTGAGTGGCATGGGTCACACAGCATTAAGCAGAGAGGGGGTTCAGGCCCTGTGTCCCATGTAAGGGGCTGCGGCAGGCTTCCCGCAAGCCTGTGCCCTGCACTTACAGCCTGCCACCAACTGCACCCACCCTTCGTGCCAGAGGTTTCCTACCACTGGTCTCAGGTCTGTCCTCAGGGCTCCACTAGTGAGGGGAAGAGACATATGAGGACAAAGCTCTGCACATGGTTTTCATCTTGGGGTTTTGCCCATGTTCCCAAGCACAGGGCTGGCCTTTGAACCTGGTGAAGGAACTAGCGAATTCCAGCTGGCCTGGAACTTTATCCTCGCCAGCACCTGGCCATTGGGACACTCCCTCCCCAACAGGAATCCCTGCACCCATCTGATTTACCTGGAGAGGACAACCCTCTCCCTTCCCCCTGAGGCATATCCTTCTCCTGTAGCAGCTGGAGGGACCCACCCCCACCCTGTAGCTTGAGGATAGGCATCCTGGAAGGTGTGGTTGGGACATCTGGCTCAGAGTTGGAGCTCTGCCGCTTCCCTGAGCTTTGTCAGCCCACCAGATGGGGTGCCCCGGACACCCCTGCCCAGAACAGAGACACGTGCTGTGGGAGGTGGGTTCTTCTGGTGTACTTGGCTGTAGGTCTGAGGGCTCCCTGTGTGGTTCAGACCCCCACAGAGCAAAGACTAGCTGCCTTGACAGGAGGTCCCTTGCCGGGCAAACTGGGCCCTGTGGGTGGGGGGACAGATACTTTCAGGGAGCAAAGACAGCCCTGAAATAAGGACAATAAGGACAAGCCAGCATAGGACATGGGGTAGAACTGTGCCTTGGGGTTGCATCTGTCCACACTAGGAGGATGAGCACAAGGACCAGGCCTGTGGGTACTCTCGGTGTCTATGTCCCTGGCTCTGACCAGCTGAGGCTTTCTCTCTGAAAAGCAGAGTGTCTCTCATGGTCAGGATGGCCTGAAACCAGCCGAGCCGCAGCGCACAGAGCTGCCAGTTGATTCGGCATCTACCTGGGAGTCAGTCACCTGCAGCTGAGAGGCTGGGAAAGACTTTTCCATGCAGCTGTTAGCCCAGCCATTCCTCCCCAGGAGGTGCCCATCAGTGGTGGACATTTGGGGGCGAAAGGGGACCTTGGGAGCTTGGCCTTCAGTCTGGAAATGAGGAAACCCAGGCTCAGAGAAACTACTCCCCCAGGTCACACAGCAAATCACTGAGATGGTGGTCTGAGCCCTGGCTGCATCTGTGTTCCCGAGCCTCAGCTCATTTCCTGCACTCTGTTTCCCCTACCTCCACCTCCGCCCCCAGGGTCCTCTGCCCAACATCAAGATCATGTTGTAATCCCTGGGGAGGGCAGGTTTGTCGCAGAGCTCCTCACTGAGCAATGCCATCTCTGGGCCCAGCACTCGCTATGACGGCAGACACCCCTGGACTTCTGCCGACACCCTGAAAGGACCCTGTCCTGGGTACCAGACCCAAAGGGCAGCCTCATCTCCAGGGGAGAAACAGGCTAGAGGAGTAAGTGCTGAGCGGGAACAGCTCTAGCTCCCACATGGCCTCAGCCTCACCCTGTCCCCGCAGGCCTGGTCAGTGTCTGCCAGTCACAGCACCAACCAGAAAACGAGCTCTTCGTGCCCAGCAAGCCTGAGAATTCATTTCATGCACGTTTTCCTTTTGTCAGTTTCACGCTCGTCTTTGTTAAAGCCGTCAGAAGACTCTAGCAGGACAAGTCCCTGGGATGCTTAAGTGAGACCGAGTTGGTCTAATTTAGAAATATTCCCATATGCAAATCAGAGCTAATGCTCCTCAAAGACAAACAAACAATTAACATCACCCAGGCAACAGGACGCCACAGAATACAAGTTTGAGACTCCAGGATCTGCTTTTAGAATTTTATTGTTAGGAGGACCAAGAAGGGACACGGAGATTGATAGCTGTTCCATCAAAGCGCAGGATAGGGCAAGTAGCAGCGTACAGGACCTTAAACGAACTCACTGTGCGGACACTGGGACACTGGGGAGCCAAGAATAATTCTTCAGCACAAGAACGGCTTGGATGACTAAGGGGGTGGCCAGTTCTCGAAGGGCCTCGAGATTTATGCTGCCTCATCTCTTAGGCACAGGAGGGTCCCATCAGTCCCAGGACAGGGTCTGTGTCTCTGCACTTTAATGGCGCTGTGCCTTTGCCCGTGTTGTGTCTCTGCCTAAAATAGCACCCGCCTGCTCCGTCAAGGCTGCTCTCAAAGATTTCCCAAAGCCAGTTCCTCAGTCAGACTCCATCACTTCCTTTCCGGAATCTGATTTCCAGTAAAATGCCCCAGGATCAACCTCCTCAGGTAGAGGTGGGCCTTGCTCTTCTGAGAAACGGGAACAGACGCGGGCATGCTAGCATGGTGCCCAGTACAGAACAGGTGCCAGGAAATGCCAGCACATCAGCTCTCATAGGTGCTCTGTCTAGTGTGGGCTATTCATGATCTCCAACTGAAAGGTGGGAAGGTGAGGCTCAGGCATCACCACCCACGTGCGGCAGAAGCTGGTAGCAGGTGTGCAAGATGCTGGGGCCTCGGCAGTTCCCACTTCCATCATGCTGCTCTGGGTGGGGGAGGCAAGAGTCATCTGCCCTTGCCTCTCTCAAGACCCAAAGCTGGAGGGTGGGCACATACAGAGCCACCGAGGCCCAGGCATCCTGTCTCACTCACTACATGCAGCCCCACACCTGGCAGTCTCCACCAGAAGTAGTACTCCAAGAAAATGGCACAGACCTGGTTTCCTGGGACATTCCCATCACTTCCAAGTGAAATATCGTGAGCACATTCCTGGAGTCTGAAGATGGACTGGACCGTTCACCCGCCTTGTGGGAAGCGCCCAGCCTGGGCAGCTCCCGGCCCTCTCACGCATGGCACACTTGGCCCTGCCAGATGTGTGCCATTGAACTGCCAACAGTAGGATGGCGGGTTTTTATCACGTATATTTGGGATTGGTTTCCAAGGACTGACCAAATGCCTGCATTGAATTACCTGTTCCTACTTGCATGAGTGAAGTACACCTTACTTACGGGGTGCACAGCCCTTTGGGAAGATGCTAGACATCTAACTGCCTCTATCCGTGACTGTTCTCCCCTCTGGGGGGCTGCCCCACACTCACTGCTGCCGGGGCGGGGGCCATGCAAGGTTTGCCCCCTCTATGTTCATCCAAGATAGAAACAAGGCCTGGGGCGGCCTGGGGCAGCCCGGGGAGGACATCGCTGAGTCCATTAGGGCAAGAGAGTCAGAGACGGAGGTGTGAGACACTCCCTCTATACCTCCAAGCCGGATGCAACAGGGAGACGCTCCAGGTGACGGCAGCAGCACAGGCAAAGACACAGAGGTAGGCGCCCATGTGGACAAGTTCTTTTGATTGAAGTGAAAGTTTCCTTCACCGCAGCAGGTAGGCAGCTTCCTGTTACCAGCGTTGACAAGGCTGTGATCTAGAACTTGCCAAAGTAAATATCTCAAGGACAGAGGTCATAAATTATAGCCCTTAATGGCCAAGAGTACTTGCCACACAATAGATTACATTTTTATGATAGCTAAGGAGGAAGGGCCTATAATCATTATCACCTACCAGATGCCAAAATACCCCAACTGGTTTGCAGGGACCCTCACCACAAGCATTTCTCTGTACTTCACGTCTACTTCTAGCTGGACCATCCCCATGAGTGTTCAGGGGAAAGAGTCCTGACACTTGCCCAGCACAGAAAAGGTCCACGTGAGAAGTCAGATCCTGAAGCCTGCCCGGCAGTGGCAGTGAGAGCCAACATCCACGGACGCCTCTCTTGAATCTGCAGTTAGTTCCCCTAACAGAGGAAAACAAGATTTAATATGACGTATTTACCCACCATGAAAACAGTAACCACAGAAATCCCAGAGAGCCAAACATCATCAAATCATAAATCACGGCTACACAACATCAGCTACATCATTTTCTTGCCAAAACCTCTTTAACCTGGAGATACATGTAGACTGCTCAGGTCCTGGGCATTCTCCAAGACACCAGCCTGGGCTCTTCAAAACCATCATGGCAAAAACAGTAGGGCACAGGTCTCCTGGGGTGGGGAGTCTGGGAGGACGAGACAAGCATGGGGTGTGATCCTTAGACTCACAAAAAAGCCCTGGAGGACAATTTTGGAGCAAGGGGGGGAGGGTACTAGAATCTATTGTATGAGTGCCAAATTTCTCAGGTGTGACGATGGCACTACTATGTAGGAGAATGTGCTCGTTCATGGCAGATAACCTTTGCTTTGGCTGAACCACCTAAAAGTTGCAGACATCACACTCTGTTCTCCAAATCTACATGTGAGTGTGGGAAGGCAGGGGGTGGGGGAGGGGCTTAAGGGAAAGTGGCTTCAGACGAAGCTGGGGGTCTGCATGGCAGGTTAGGGAAGCTCCTCGGACTGTTCTTCCAACATTGCTCTATAATTCTATACTTTTCAGAATAGAAAGTCTGGGGGAATCATGGCCCTAGATTGTCTTCCTGAATCAGTGGCCTCTATCAAGGTGTGGTTAGGAAGAACTGCATAGTGGGGATCCTGGCTGAAGGGAGCTGG
Source organism: Galagoides demidoff (assembly GCA_963574575.1). NCBI lineage: Eukaryota > Metazoa > Chordata > Mammalia > Primates > Galagidae > Galagoides > Galagoides demidoff. Next base: position 13,888 of record CAUYQV010194289.1, on the reverse strand, counting down.
GAGGAACCGGCCTGGTCCGGGTGCCGATGACCATTGTTCTCTCTGCTGTTGCTCATTTCTTTACATCTTCCCAGTTCCCCGTTCCCTGCCAATCTGACAACTTTGGCTTACTTTTTGGTGGCTCAACCTTTGAATTTACCCAGTGGTCAGAGCGTCCAGGCCCAATGCCTTTGTGGAGTGCACTCATGCTGTGCTGAGTGCCTGGACCTTCCCCCTGCCCCATTGTGCTGGTGAGGAAGCAATGGAGGCCCTGGGGTCAAACAACTTCCAGGAGCTCAGTGGAGCCAGACAGGACAGCAAGAGCCCTGTCCCACCACCCCTTCCTCCCCTAGGTCACTCCCAGAGCCCTGAGAAGACCATGACTCTGCTGGAAGCACACTTCAGACCCCCCAGCAGCTGGCCCACACAAGCCAGGCACTTTGAGAACACCAAGCGTGTCACAGGTGACAGCATCCATCCTGCTGATAGGACAGACACATCCCAGCACACGCCTCCCATTTCACCTGGAGTCTCTTAGTGGGCCTATTTTAAAAAGAAAAATTCTATAACAAGAAATGGGGCCATAAACCTTAGTGATGGGTCATTTTCCTTCCGTGATCATTTTCTCCTCTTACCCGCTTCTCCCCTAGCCCCTCACTGCCCGCAGACAGTGGAGGCCTCCAGAATAACTGTCTCCAGCTTCCAGATGCAGGGGATGGTCACTGAGAATCAGGACCCACAAGACTTTCCGAAATGGATGAGGCAGAGAAAAATGACCTGCCGAGGCTCATCTGCCCACGTCTTAGTCACTGTCCAGATGTTCTCTCAAGGCCCTGGCGCAGAGAACGATGCGCCAGGATTAATCAGTCTCCTCCTTTTTGTGCGTGGGACTTTAGTGAGCACCTCCCAAGGAGGCTCCTGGGGAAACAATGTGTCCATTTGCTTTCTCTCCTGGAAGGATGATGGACCCAGGAGGACTCCTAGGCTGCAGATGACCTACTGTGATCATACCTGATTTCAGGCACTCCCCTCCAGATCAGCCCTGCACCATGGGCACACACAGATGCCTCAGAGAGCAAGTTGAAATTTGGAGTACCAGGCAGCTGTGCTGCTTAAAACACCACTGCCTTGGCTTCAAGACAGAGCAGTGCAGGCAGAAAGAACAGATCTGATCCCTGCTCTAGGGCTGACCAGGTATTTCAAGACCTGGAGAGATACTTGGTTCACTGCCCGATAAGAAAGGAAAACAAAAGTCAAGTTGAACAGGCCAAGACACCTTCCACCCAGGAAGGGTGTGATGAAGATTAAAGTGGGACAGTCTCTAGAGAACACTGGGCCCAGGGACTGCAGGGACAGTCAGTACCTCTGGCCACCTTCCTTTGGTCTCTGAGAGAGAGGAACAATGAAGACTGAGAGCCCAGCTGAAAGGGGCCAGGTCAGAGTCAGAAATCTAGGTCCCTACATGGCATATTGGCTTGTAGGGACTGGCCGGTGGGCCAGCTTCCCCTGGTTCAGGCATGTAGCTCTCCCTGAGCCTACTGGAATGGAAGGTGAGTCTTCCATCCAAACCACCTGGAGGGATTTCTTCTTTGCTGAGTGGGCATGGTTAACTGGAAGAAAGGTCTGAGAATCACCTGGCTGAAAAATCACCAGGTGCCAGAGGGAAGAAGAGAGATTTGGGCCTAAGATACTGAAAAGTCCAGCAACAAGGGATCTCTCGTTGTTGCTGTTCACAGCCTGGGAAATGGGGGAGGGAAACGAGTGAGAAGAGATGGTCTGGCTGTGTGGCCTGAAGCAGGAGGTTACTCTCTGAGCCTCAGTTGCCTTCCCTGACAATGAGGGAGTTGATTCTAATGATTACTGAGTAATGGAGATCTTATCAGAGATCTGTTTCATCAAGAGAGAAGACCCCCCACCCCAGACATCCTTAACTCGGTCCCTGCCCCAGGGATAAGAACTTCTTGGCCAGAGACCACTGATTAGGGAACAGATGGACCATCGGAGAAGATGACCATCGCAAGAGAAGAAAGCCAAGGTTCACTCCATGCCCTAAACACTTTGAGCATAAAGAAGGATGTTTAACTTCAGAAGGGACACTCAATGGTCACCCTTCAGTGGGCTGACCTAGTAGCAAAGAGCAGAAGACAGGAGGAAAATAGAGTCAAGACCAACTGCAAGTTGCCTACACCCCTTGGTCAATGGTCATCACATGAGAAAAGACTTCATCCTTAATCCTATGTTTTAAAAGTCAACTCTGTGAAAATAGTGTTTTCCATATTTCCTGCAAAGAGAGGAGCTCCTTGTTACCTTAAGCATTCAAGCAGAAGTTGTGACCACCGTATGCAGACATTTTAGTGGGGGAACCAGCTCTGTGTGAAGATTGAGGCATTGTCCCACCCAGCTGTCCCCCAGCGCCCCCCAGGGCCTGGTGCCTGCCCCTGTGGGGAAACAGAGCAGGCTCCCTCATCTGAGAGCTGAGTCAGCCCACCTTCGTGTGGTGGTGACGGCTCCTCGACCCCTCCTGGAATCCAGACTGAGACACCTGTCTCAGTTCTATCAAGGACCAGCTCTGCGACATTGAACAAATCACTCATCTTCAGTGACATTAATAGAGCAAAGATCACACCCCCCACCCCCCATCTGAGGCCACATCTTACGAAGGTCTTCAGGAGAGCCCCCACGTTTATCCCAGGCAGCCTCCTCCAAACCGCCAAGCAGCCAGCTCTTCAAAGAGAAGAATGCACATAAAAAGAAGGGCTGCTTCTATTCTCTGGACACACTGCAGGGCCTGCACAGGGCATTTCACAAAACAAAATCTTAAAATGAGTAAATTGATAAAGACCTTTCCGGTTGAGAACTGTCAACTTTGGCCTAGAGAATCTGAGGTTCGCAGACTCCTTCGAAGGCCCTGAGTTTTAGACGAGGGGGGGTTTCAACAAGGGGTGTAGCATTAAAGTGCATGCACAGCCTTCTCAGAGGAGTCTTGAGTGCTCCTGTGGTTCAGCCCAGTGGCCAAGATAGCGTTCGGGTGCTGTCTCTTAAGAAATCCTGTCGGTCTACTCTTTCTAGGGAGCAAAGCCTCCTTTCTGGGAGATGCCGCCGCGGCCTTGAGACAGGCCCATGAACGTGCTCCTTCTGAGTAGTACAGCCAAAGTCCATTTCCGTCCAAGAGCCATGAACTTCCAGCTTACGGAAAAGGGGAATGGGAGGATGGGTGGATGGGTGATTTGTAGAAATGGCAGAGATGGTAATGAGGGAAATTAAAGTCCCCTCTGGGAAGTGGGAGCTCAAACTGTCCTTTATTCCTGCCACCCTAAGGCCCTCCTATGTACTATATTCTACAAGCTAAACTGCTCTCATGAGGTTAGCAGCTCTTCCCTTGGGGGCAATCCCCTATTCAGAGTGGGGAAGAACTTCTTTACTGCTCAGACAAAATTGTCCCCTGAGATCGGCAAGTTCCCAGTAGACCGAGACACAGATCCTTGCCTCTAAACTCTTCCTGAGACCAACATGAACTTTCTCCTATTTACAAATAAATGCAACTAGAGACGATCTTTCTTGAAATATATATATGAATTTTAATGAGGAACGCCCTGTCATGTCTCCTTAGGAAAATAAACCACATCCACATACTAATGCCCATTCTCTTCCAAGCATTCCAAAACTGTAATTCTTATTCATGCAGGCAGACGCCGCACAGAACTGCCATCAGTGAGAGGGAATACACTCTGTGGTTCCAACAACTTTCCAGTTTCTCCTGACAATTCCAGTTTCATGGTAAATTGTTGGAAGTGGAGATGATGAAATTAAAAAGTTTTCGATAAATTAATAGTGTTGACTTTTGATTATTCCATTGCTACTTTTGTTTTCTCATGTTGATAATGGCATATCAGTTTAATGAAGTGCATGTTTGTTAAAAATGTTTGAACTGGCAAGCCTAAAATGATCCAGGTTCACTTGCCTGCCCACTCCCTAAAAAAAAGTTAATTTAGAACCTAGCATTTAAAAATTATAATCAGGACATGTCTGTGTAACGTGCTTGATTTAGCAACACGATACATCAAAAACCTCGTGGCGCTTTTCTGTTTTTTTCAATTTGGTGGGGGGTGGTTTTTTTCTTTTTCATTTGGAGGCAGCCAAAGCAGGCTAAGGCATAATCGTGTAATGGGGAAGAAAACTTGCTGCTACTTTCCATTTTGTCACATTACACGCGCACACACAAGCACGCACACTCTCACAGCACACAGGCACAGTCACGCAGTCCTGGGGGGAGGAGTCTGGTCAGGGACCCCCTGTGGGGGGCAGTGCAGACTCCCAGCTGGGTGTGACTTTGGGCTGGGGATCTCTCCGCTCTGCCTCCGTGGTCTTGGGAAAGCCACCGCAGAGGTGGGCAGGTCGGGAGATATAAGGCATGCTCTTGGGGCAGAAGGGAAGACATCCGGCTTCGCGCTCAGAGGCGAGTTTCCGAGGAGGAGGGGCCTTTCTCTTCCCTTTGGCCTGCTCTGTCTAGCTAGAGAGGTGGGGAGAAAATGAGACCAAGAGACCAAGAAAAGAGAGAAAGAAATGATGACAATAATAATAAAGGATAATAATAAATAAATAAGAAAGAAAAGACGAGTTGGACCGGTGGAACTGAATGTCGACTATGACAATGACCTTCCTGCCGCCCTCCCAAGCCTAAATAGACTTGCGGCGTCTCATCAGCCTGTTGTGGTCGTTAAAGCTGTGCAGCCCGGGAGAGACGGAGCTAAGGGGGGATGGAAAGAGGCCGTGTTTTAATGTGCTTGGAGAGATCTCCTCCATCTGGAAAGAGATGGGTTGTAAGGAACTGGGGGGGTTGGCACTGTTGGAGTTCTGCGGCACCTCCACCTCCTCGGGGGCATCACCACCAGCATCCCGCGGGCGGTAGCACGAGCAGGTGCACACAGACAGCAGATGTGCGATGTTCGCCTTGTACCTGGACCTGGCCGACCGCCGCTCCCTGCGGCCACGGCCACCCGGGCGCTCTCCGTTTCCCTCGGGTAGGGCTCTGCCTTCAAGGTCCTCCTCTTCATCGCCATTCATGGTCAAGAAGCGGAGAACCACCAGGTTGAGGAAAGCCCCGATGACCGTCAGCCCCACCAGGATGTACATGAAGCTGAAGGCCACGTAGAGCGGCTTTCTCTGCAGAGCGCCCTTGCTCTGCAGGGCCACGTAGTCCCCGAACCCGATGGTGGTCAAGGTGATGAAGCAGTAGTAGTAGGCGTGGAAGAAGCTCCACTCCTCGCACTGGGAGAAGGCGGCGGCCCCGATGCACAGCGTGCCCATGCAGGAGAAGAAGCCGACGGTCACCATGTTCTCCATGGACACCTCGGTGTTGCGCATGCCACAGCACTTCTTAATGCGCTTCAGCAGGTAGCGCACGAAGGTGTTCATGCGCTCGCCCAGGCTCTGGAACATGACCAGCGTCAGCGGGATGCCCAGCACGGCATAGAACATGCAGAAGGCCTTGCCTGCGTCAGTGCCGGGGGCAGCGTGTCCGTAACCTGGGGGACGAGAAGGACAGGAAAAACAGGTGAGCAGAGGGATCAGGGCAGGCATGCATGCCGGACATTCCAGTGTATGTGGGAGGGGAGTCTGGGCATGCCCAGGTCCTGGAGGGAGGGGAAGAAAACCAGGGAGAACCAATCAGAAAGAGTCAGCAGGGAAGAAAACCAGGGAAAACCAATCAGAAAGAATCAGCAGGGAAGAAAACCAGGGAGAACCAATCAGAAAGAGTCAGCAGCAGGTGACACTCAGCTGTCATCCAGGCACTCTGGGAGGTGGGTCCTCAGGAGTTCAAGACCAGACTGAGCTAGAGTAAGACCCCATCTCTAATAAAAATAGAAAAATTAGCCAGGCATGGTGACTGGTGTCTGTAGTTCCTGTAACCCAGGAAGTTGAGGCAGGAGGATTGTTTGAACCCAAGAGTTGGAGGTTGCTGTGAGCTATGATGATACTATGGCACTCTACCAAGGGTGACAGAGTGAGACTCTGTCTCAAAAAAAAAAAAAGAAAGTCAGGGGAGGGTTGGGGCAGAAGTGGGTGGGGCATTGCAGCAGGGAGGAGAGAACAGGGAGAACCAATAAAATATCCCTTGTGATTAGGTTTAGAGGGATTTGGGTGGCATCCCACTGTTGTCTTAGAGTAATGCTAAGTTTTTAAAGAAAGAACATATTCACTACTGAGGCACCAAGCCCAAGGAAGACAATTATTCATGCCCACCATGGACTGCCATCAAGAATCAAGGAATTAGAATTCTGTCACATGCCTGGCATTGTGCTAAATCTTTTCATTCTAACCTCAAAACAACCCTATAAAGTAGACATAATGGTGCCAACTCCACCAACAAGAAAACTAGCAGGGTGACTTGATTTCTTCAGATTTGGGATTTGAGCCCAGAGTTTCCAACCACCAAGAATGAGGCTTAAAAGCAGAGACTTTGAATCAAGAAAGGTAAGGTTGGAGTGAGACTTAAGTGCTGTGTCCACTATTCCCTGCACCTAGAAAGTGAGGTATTTCTTTAATAAAGAAATATATAAATTTCTACCACTACATGGACGTAGTCTTAATGGAGGAAAGGAAACCATCCTTAACGGCCACACATCAGTACTTCTGAAACTCTCTTTGTGACTCCATTGACCCTCTACCACAGCTAAGTCAAGCCTGTTTCCTACATTCAAAATGAGGACCATGGTGCTGGAAAGGGGCGGGGGTTTGCAGAGCCCCCAGCCTGTCAGGGATAACATCAGAGCCAGGGGAAAGCATGCCCAGTACGACAGAGGAACACAGGATTTGGTAGGTTCTAGTTCAACTTCTGGGACTAATACTGCCCACAAAGAACCTGGATCATAGACAATATTTGGATGGAGAAGTTAGAGGATAAGCCTGATCTTCCAACATCTAAACTCCTGTCCCATCAAGAAAGGCATCCTTAATGTGACCCCAAGCCACATGCTCATGATCACTTAACCAGCTGCACTACTGGGCTTCAGGTTTTTGAATCTGTCATATGGGACAATAGTAGTTCCTAGGTGGGACTGTTGTATGGCTCGCTAAGACCAGACAGCACTTAGCTCTGGGCCTGATCCACAGTGGGGCCCCATCAGACCTCAAGACCTCCACCCTTATCATCATTATCTCTGCAGGAGGCCCCATTGACTGCTCCAGCCTACACTTCTCCACCAGGGCTTTCTCACTCAAGGCTCAGTCTGCCCGTGTCCCTCCCTCATGCATACCCACCCAGACCCACTTGCCCATGGACCAAACTCTCACTAGAGAAGTGACATCACACATTTGCCTATGAAAGGTCTTCTCACCCTCTCTGGCCCTTAATACCACTCCCCCAGATGCCACTGAGTTCTGTCCCCTCACAAGCCCCTTGATCTTTACAAAAGGAGAGATGACATGACACAACAGTATTGGAGTCAGGCCAGAAAAAGGTGGAGAGATCTACTGTGCTCTCTTTCCACTTTCCTATGGATGAAAACTGTCCAATCTGAAACCAAAGCCCTGCCTTGGTTCAAGTGGGAACTGAGCAGTGGGCATGCTTGGTCATACAGAGTGACTTAATGGACACTGGAAACACTTGGAAGGGGGAGGGAGACTTGGAAGAGATGAGGGAAAATTACCTATTGGGTACAACATACACTCTGCAGGTGGTGAGTATATTAAAAGCCTTGACTTCACCACTATGCAATTCATCCATGTAACAAATACCATTTCTACTCCATAAAGGTACTTAATTTTTTTAATCTTTTCCCATTTCAAATCACATTTTATTATTACCAAACATTTTCTTTATCATATTTTATATTAACACTATTCTAAAATTTCTCCTTTATATCTTTTGGGATTCAGGGAGGGTACAAAGAATTAGATTACACTGATTGCATTTGTCAGATAAAGTCCCTCTTACGTGTCCCACCTTTGAGAGATGTGCCATACACCATGACCCCTACTTCCCCTCCCTCTCCCCACTCCCTCATTCCTCTAACCCCCACCCCTTGTATTAGCTCATCTACTGCCTTCACATTAGAATTGAGTACATTGGATTCTTGCTTCTCCATTCTTGTGATGCTTTACTAAGAAAAATGTGTTCTACCTCCATCCAGGTTAATACAAAAGATGTAAAGTCTCCATCTTTTTAATGGCTGAATAGTATTCCATGGTATACACATGCCATAGCTTGTTAATCCATTCTTGGGTTGGTGGGCGTTTAAGCTACTTAATTTTTAAAAACCTTATTCAAACAAAACAGAGAGGAAGAAAGGTTAGACTAAAGCTTTGAGGATATGTAAGACGACATCAGAAGGTACAAAATTGAAAGACACAAACTGACAGGTTCAAAAAGCTCAGTGAACCGCAAGCAAGATAAACACAAAGAAAACTACACCCAAGGTCAAATTGCTCAAAGTCAAAGAATCTTGAAAGCATCCAGAGAGAAACCACACCTCACATCCAGAGGCACAGCAACTGTACCCTGCTTCCTTCGAGTTATAAATGATGGAGGCCAGGAAATAGTGGAATCCTAGCTTTAAAGAGTGCAGAGACAAGACTGGTAACCTTGAATTCTAGATCCAAAGAAAATATCCTTAGACTGAAGAGAGACATTTTCAGATTAAATAAAACCAGACTTTGTTACCAGTAGATCTGAACCACATGATTACTGAAGGAAGCTCCTCTGCCTGGGAAGGCGCCAGATGGAAACTTGGGGCTTCAGCGAAGAGCCTGCCTCGGGAGACCGGGTAAATATACAAGCCAAGGGGTGGGAGTTCCACTGCCTCTCTGCATAGCTCACCTGTGCAGCTGATGCCAAGGCAGATGGTTGCTGGACAATGACAATAGATTGTTGCAAACTCAATAAATAGTAATGCTAACAGTTCCCGATTTACTGGAGGAAATCAACATTTTCTGGCCCCAAACCTGCACACCAGATTTGTCGTCCCCACATCCTGCTAGTAAAGATCAGAAGCAATTTTTCTTCAAGTGGCCTGGACAGTAAGTATCACAGAGGGAGGGAGCTCTGGTGAGTCACCCTGTAGACAGTTTCATCTGATTGGCCTGCCCTGCCCCACCAGCCCCCTGGCCCTGCCCTTCCCTGGCTCACAGCACTTGTCACCCCCACCCTCCAGCCTGTAGATGGCCACTGCCCTTGCCATGAGGTCCAGACCTCTCAAGGAGCACGGGTGAGGGGTGGTCCTGGCAATCTCCCCAGCCCACAGGTGTCCAGGGCCAGACTGACTGCCCAACACAGAAGGAGATGGCCACACAAGTATTTGGACATTGAAATTTGCTGCCAAAAGAGTGAAATATGTGTGCGGGACATGCAAGGTTTTGTGCCGGCAGGAATTAAAATAGGTGCAAATCCCATCAAAGCATGACTCAGGTGGCTCTGAGAAGCAGCTCGCTGGACATAGGAGCTACCTGACCCAGGTGCCCCTGGCTGGCACCCTGCTGAATCCTGTGCAGGCATCCCACGCACCCACCCACGGGTGCCTGCCCTGCTCAAGCCCTCGAATGAGCTCAGAATGATTAAGACCCAGGTGCGACAAACACCAGAAGGAAAGTGATTCATGGGCTCCACAGGGATAGAGGTGGGGCAGAAGGGACTAGGCAGGCTTCCGGGCAGGAAATCAGCAGGTCCAAGTTCTGACTCTGGCTCTATCTCCCACTTACCAACCATCACCTTGGGCAAGCCATCTTGCATTCTCTAAGCCTCAACTTTCTCTTCTATAAATGTGAAATGAAGCAGTCTCTTCCAGTTACACAGCACATCTCAGGGGCTGTCCTGTCTCAAGTCCCCTTCTTTGCAGTACAACAGACCCCAGTCTCTATTTGGTATCACCACACAGGCTGGGTCTCCCACTCAGTCTGAGAGGGGAGTGGTGCTTCTGATGAGCTCTGACTGAGACACTAGCCAAGCCCTGAACCAGGGAGGTTTTTGTCCTTTCCTGCCAGGATGTGAGGTCCGGAGCCACTGCAATCATTTCCACAACATGAGGATGAGCCCCAATCACAGAGGAGAATACCCTTGATCTCAGACCCATGGAGCCCTACAGAAGACATTTACCTGTCCAAGAGTCGGCCCCTACTTACACACAAATCTTTTAGCCCCAGCCAGTGTTTTGACCACAAGTGATTAGCGTTCAACCAAGAGTATGTTTTGTAATACCTAAACGTGACCTATGATGAATAACAGTTTTGTTAACAAAGCACTTTTTGATTCACATTTCCTGGCATCTCATGCTTAGAAGCTGCCTCGGCTCTGTTTAAGGGAGGTGGGCTGGGATGGTGACCAGACTCTGGGCAGACCCTGGCCAGCTGGGAAGCTGGGTCCTCCACAGAGCAGATGCACCCCATCCCAGTACTCAGGATGTAGGCCAGAATGACTTAGTTTTCTGAGTTTTAAAGAAAAGCTAGAGATATGGATTTTTAAAATGTGCTATCTAATTAGTGTCTAATTAAACATCCTAAACCATGGCACAGGCCAGACAAAATAGGACAAAATAGACCATCTGTGTGTCAAAAACAGAGGTTACACTTGCTCCAGAAATGGTGAAAGGGAGGAGAGAGAATGACAGAAGAGACATGGGGTGGGGCAGTGGGACACCCACAGAAACCCCATGGTTCCCATCCTGCTCACTTTTTCTCCATCTTTGTTAGGCTGCTGAGACAGGGGTCCCCAGCTGGCCCCATTTCACAGATGAGCAAAGGTAGCAAGGTGGCTTCACACACAGCACCAGGGAGCCCCACAACCTACCTACCAGGGTCGCTCTGGGTCATTCACAGCCCCTGGACCCCAGCACACACATGGAGATGCACAGGATCTCTGTCCCAGGCCCTTGCTCACCCCATACAGGCAGGGCCTGCCACTCACATCCTCCGCAGCCACTCAGAAATGAGGGCCCCAAGTCCCAAGCCTTTGGCTGTTCTCGGAGCCACTAGAGGCCCTGAGGACTAGCTTGTTCAATGTTTGGCCCTCTGTTCCCTAAAGGAAAGTCTGGCAGATTTGGTGTTTTATTTAATGAGAGCAATTTCCTCATATAATTTGTTATTAATTTCCAAAAAGAACTTCAGTTCCCTTTTGATTTCCCTTCATTTTATGCCTTAAGGGGGAAAAGAGACTAAATATTTGATTTTTTTTAAACATTCCAGTTTGCAAAGCACAAATTTCCAACAACAGGTCTTTTTCCTCTCCTGTCCTGTGGGCCCAGCCTTGGGTGAGGATCCTGCCTCAGCAGAGCCCTAAAGGCCCTTCCCACACCTACCCCTTCTCCCCCTTCCTGAAGCCAAGTGGAGGGGATGAGCGGGGAGGAGTCCCCGTACTCACACCACCCTGGGCTGCTGAGTGTGCACGGCTCACCCTCCCTGTGGCTCACAGCTCTCCCCTCTCTTCCCCTCTCTGGGGGGATGGGGGGCAGTGACTGAGATAGTGGGCACAGACTGGGGGGAACCACAGAAGGCTCGGATCACATTCCCCCGAAGGGGCTGGGGGTCGTTCATGCACCAAATAAGTTTGCCTTTGAAAGAGGCTCATAGAAAATGTGAGGGGACTAATGGCAATGACAGGAAAAGCCCCTGGCCTTCCAGGCGGCTCACGGGAAGGGCTTTAGGACCGGCCACCGCAGGTGCAAGGGTGCCCTCTGGCGGGGGCTTGGGCCACCAAAGAAACGCTGATGTGGGCACAGGGGCCACCCACATCTCCTGGGACGGCAGCCCAGACCCAGGCGTCTTCGGCTGGCTGACAGCCTCCCGTCTCTTTCATAGAGGGGTGTGTGTCACATGGTGAGTGTTTTCTGTCAAACTACCCCTAATGGATGACATTTCAGCATTGACAAAATATAACAAATGATAAGGGCCCGAAACTGAGTTAAAATGTTTCACACTCCTTAATTCACCTAGGGGTGGCGCCCTTTGCAAGGCAGGTGGTAATTTCTCTGCAGGGAGAGTGAAAAACACTCAGCCTGCACCCTTGGGCAAAGCATCTTTCCCAGCTCCCAAGTTAGATCCTAAGCCCCGTTATCAGCCACCCAAGTGGCCAAGGGTGTGGTGGCAGGCACGGTGGCCACACCTTTCCAATGCTCATGAGAAGTGGGGTTTTCCTTCAGACCTTCCCCATCCCTTTCCAGCAAAATCCCCTCGTCTTGTCCCCTTTACTCACCTACCTTCCTCACTAGTAAATAAATCCTCTCTCACACACACCCAAAACAATAGTACAAGAAAATGTGAGAAAACAAACCTGAATTTAAGAACAAAATGCATAGGAAAATATATATAATGTGGTTGACTTTTGAAAAGTTCATGGGAGAATAAGAAAATTTAAAACCAAACTAGGTCCTAATCCCCACTCATTAAGTGATGAGTGGTACATTTAGTTTTAAAGCAGTAAAACCAAGTGAAAAATGTTAAATCTCAGGCTTTGTTTCTGTGGGGGCCTTTCTCAGGAGTGCAGGAGAGAGAGCAGGTGCACTTAGACCAGCAGATCCACCAGATCGGAAGAGCAAGATCCTCGAATGCCAAGTTACTCAAGCTCTAAGTTCCAGCCACACCTGACCAGGTGAGAGCCCTCCCCCCGCCACCCAGGCTTTGTTCAGACTGCTGCTGCCCCTCCACAGGACAGATCGCTCCCCTCTCTCTGGGCCCTGCTCCAACACCACCATCTGCAGGAAGGTACTCTGCCCCTAGCTCTGCACACACAGGGACCTAAGTGCCATGGGCAGCCCTCACCTGTGAAATGAGTATGAATCAGCCCAGAGATAAGCTGGGGCAAGGAGCCACATTAAAGGGGGCTGTGTTTGTGACTTCTAAGGCCTGGCTTCCCAGACTTGGACATCTGCTTGGACAAGGTCACCTGGGGTCTCACTGCAATGCAGGTTCTGTATCAGGAGGGACTCTGCACCCCTAACAAATAGTTAGGTGATGCAGACCCCAAGGACCCTGCACTATGCAGGCTGGGATGGGTATGTGGCCTTGCTCTAAGCTCCAGCTGCTACAGCTGAAGCCATTTCATGTTCACAATAGCATCAGCGGGGACTAGAGGGTAGCAACCTTGCTCCCGGGTCCTCTCACACTGAGAAAGCGCATTTTGTTTCAAAGCAACAGAAGCAGGTAGGTTATAGCAGAGACTGAAGTTGTCCACCCACTATGATCCCTCTTGCTCCTGGACACACAGCTGGGCCACAGAGTTCATTGCAAGCAGAGTGGCCATATGACTCAGCCGTAGCCAGCAGGGGTCCAGCTCAGATCCTCCTCCTGATTCTCTCTTTCTTCTCGATTCCCCTCTCCTCCCCTCTGTCTCCCTCCCCCTCTTTCCCCTTTCTTGTCTCTCTCTCCCCCCTTCTGTTCCCCTCTTCCTCTCCCCCTCCCTTTCTGCCTCTCTCTTCCCCTCTGTCTCCCTCCCCCATCTCCCTCCCTGCTTTCTCTGTCTCTCTCTCCCCTGTTCCCCTACCTTTCCCTCTGTCTCCTTCCTCTCCCGCCATCTTTCCCTCTGTCTCCCTCCTCTCCCCCCTTTCCCTCTGTCTCTCTCTCCCTTCCTGCCCCATCTTCCCCTCTGTCTCCCTCCTCTCCCCCCTTTCTGTCTCTGTCTCTGTCTCTCTCTCCCTTCCTCCTCCATCTTTCCCTCTGTCTCCCTCCTCCTCCCCCCATCTTTCCCTTTGTCTCCCTCCTCTCCCCCCTTCTGTCTCTGTCTCTGTCTCTCTCTCCCTTCCTCCCCCATCTTTCCCTCTGTCTCCCTCCTCTCCCCCCTTTCTGTCTCTGTCTCTCTCTCCCTTCCTCCCCCATCATTCCCTCTGTCTCCCTCCTCTCCCCCCATCCGGTCTCAGTCTCGGTCTCACTGAGTCTAACTCCAACCGCACAGACACGGTCGAGCCCTCAGAGCCCAGTGGAGGCG
>CAUYQV010194288.1:0-22423 GCA_963574575.1 Galagoides demidoff | reverse complement strand
TCTTTTTCCTGCTTCTCTCTTTTTTTAATGTGTCAAGGAAATATGGCCTAGGTACTTCAGCTTGGACAAACCAGATGTGGTAAACCACGAAGTTTCCGATCATTTTTGCCCATGTGGCTGCATAGAGAGGCAATTTTTTTTCTTTTTTGAGATAGTCTCACTCTGTGCCCTGTGGTTGAGTGCCATGGTGTCATAGCTCATAGCAATCTCAGACTCTTGGGCTCAAGTGATCCTCTTGCCTCAGCTTCCCAAGTAGCTGAGACTATAGGTACCTGCCACAATGCCCAGTTATTTTTTGGAGATGGAGTCTTGTTCTTGCTCAGGATGGTCTCAAACTCCTGAGCTCAGTAGATCCACCTGCCTTGGCCTCCCAAAGTGCTGGGATTACTGGTGTGAACCACAGCATCTGGCCTGCAAGTCTTTTTTCCTTTTTTTTCTGGAGACAGTTGTCTCACTCTGTCACCCTGGCTAGATTTCAGTGGCATCATCATAGCTCATTGCAACCCCAAACTCCTGGGTTCAAGTGATCCTCCTGCTGAGTAGCTGGGATTACAGGCATGCACTAGTACACGCAGATAATCTTCCTGCTTTTTATATAGGCAGGTCTCACTCTTGTTCAGACTAGTTGCAAACTCCTAAGCTCAAGTGATCCTCCTGCCTTTGCCTCCCAGTGAGCTAGGGTTACAGGTGTGAGCAGTCGTGCCTGGCCAGCAACTTTTCTCTGTCTACCTTTTTCTCCCTCCTTGTCTGTTGTAGAGATAGGTTACTTCCCACTGCATGGCTGCATAACCGTGCTTTTTTTTTTTTTAATTAACCAAGAGAAATATATTGGCTTACAGGTTGGAATCCAATATGAAGGTGGAAGCAGGGCTGGTTTCCTCTGGAGGCCATGTAGAAGGATCTATTCCAAGCCTCTTCTTGGCTTGCAAATGGCCATGTCCTGGTGGCTTCACAGGCCTTAGCTGCACTCACACATGTGCTTCCTTCTACTCTCTCTCCTTACAGGGACGCCAGTGATGTTGGATTAGGAATTGACCCGAATAGCCTCATTTTAAGTTACTCATCTGTTTAAAAACCTTATGTGCAAATACAGTGTCAGGTGAGGTGAACAACGATAGCCCTGCACCACATGCTCTTAGTTTAGCAGCCCCGAGTGAAAATACCGTAAAAGGCTTCGCTTCGAAGGTCCTTCCTTCATACTCAGAGAAGACTTCCATTTACTCCACATGGGTCATGTGTTCACCCTTGAACTAGTACCTGACCCAGGTGGATGGTAGATGTGAACTGGACCATCCAGGTCAGGTGCTCATCCCTGTGGTGGGGATGGCAGAGCACTGCAATTGAGAGGACACACACGGTGAGGGAGGAACCAGAAAGAATCAAAAGAAGAGGGGTGGGGGAAGCATCTGTGGCTCAGTGAGTGGGGTGCGGCCCCATATACCACGAGTGGCAGGTTCGAACCCTGCCGCAACCAAACTGCAACAACAACAAAAAAGAATAGCCGGGTGTCGTGGTGGGCACCTGTAGTCCCAGCTACTTGGAAGGCTGAGGCAAGAAAATCACCTAAGTCCAAGAGCTGGAGGTTGCTGTGGGGGTGACAAAGTGAGACTCAGCCTCTAAAAAAAAAAAAAAAGAATAGAAAAAAGAATAGAAAAAAAAGAGGGGTGGGAAAAGGGGGACTGGCAGATACAAGTCGTGGTCACCACAGTCTTGGAAGTGGTCTCACAAAATGACTCTCTTCCTCTTGTTTTACCAGACCCTGACTTTTCTTCTGGAACCATCCAGGTTTCTCTGGCTTCAGGAAGCTTCCTTTTTATTACCCCCTCCTCTAGTGTCTCCTGGCATTCATGGGCCAGGGCCAGGGATTTAAAAATTAATACATGCTGCATCATATTCTTTTGAATTGACATTACTTAAAATGTTATAAATGATTTGATGATGCACTTGGCCACAAAAAATAACCAGTTTAATAAAAATAAAAAATCACATTTTTTGTGGCATTTCACTTTGGCAGCACATATACTAAAATTGGACCCATACAGAGATCAGCATGGCCCCTGCACAAGGATGACATGCAAATTTGCGAAGCATTCCATATTTTTGTTTATAAAAGAAAAAAATCACATTTTTTAAAAGGAGGGTATTGACAGGCGTGGTGGTGCATACCTGTAATCTTAGTTCTTTGGGAGCTCAGGAGTTTGAGATCAGCCTGGGCAATAGTGAAACCTTGTTTCTGCAAAAAATAACAAAAGGAACTCAGCTGGGCATTGCAGTGCACGCCTGTAGTTCTAGGTACTCAGGAGGCTGAGATAGGAGGATCGCTTGAGCCCAGGAACTGGAGGCTGCAGTGGGATATGATGATGCCTCTGCACTGAAGCCTGGGCAATAAAGCAAGACCCTTTCATTTTTTTTATTATTTATTTTATTTATTCAGTTTTTGGCCCAGGGCTGGGTTTGAACCCACCACCTCTGATATATGAGGACAGCGCCCTACTCCTTTGAGCCACATGCACCTCCCCCCTTTCATTTTTTTTTTAAAAGAGAGAGGCTTTGCTCCTGCATAGAATAGGTGTTTAATAATACCTATTGATTTGATTTGTGTTTTATTAGTATGAAAGATGCCTAACCCCAGCAGGGCCTGGATTTGGTAGTCTCTGAATGGCCCAGAGGGCCTGGAGCAGTGGTCAGCCCATGAGGTTGCGGGCTGAATGCTTGAGGCGTCCCACAGAGGTCTACTGCCTGTGTGCGGTCTGCTTTGTGTCAACTTCTCTGGGGCTCATACAACTTACTCCTGTGATGATTTATTAAAATAGAGTATGGCAGGGACACAAATACTATAGTCCCTCAGTTCTAGACTTTTACTGACCTATGCTGCTAAGGAAGATCCAGTCTTTGCAATGGTAAGACTGGGCCACCTTGTGGTGCTGTTGGTGTAACAGACAAACAGAAAGTTTAGAAGTGAGAGGTCAAACTGAATTATATAGGAATAGACACTAGTTGGCAGGGGAGGGGCCGTTCAGAGAAGGGAGTCTGGTGAGGTCAGTGGGCGAGTGAGAGCAGAGAGCCCAGGAGTGCCTGTGGTGCTACCTGAGACTGTAGGAAAGAGAAACGTAACACAAACATTTAGGGACACACTGCAGATTGTATTCTGGGATTCCTCCCTTGCCCCACCCCAACTCTGCGGGTAGCTCAGGTGAATCAGAGCTCACCTGTCAAAAGTAACAGGAAATATAAGGGTTTAGAACAAAAAGAAAAATTTTGGGATTTATAGCCTCTGTGAGTAAATTGTTATCAGGTTGTTTGATTATCTTGATTCGGGTGCAGTTTGATCAGAATCTCAAGCATCAGGGCCAGGGTTTGATTTCTGTTCAGGTTTTTTTTTTTTTTTTTGAGATGGAGCCTCAAGCTATCCCCCTGGGTAGAGTGCCATGGCATCACAGCTCATGATAGCAACCTCCAACTCCTGGGCTCAAGCGAGTCTCCTGCCTCCTCCTCCCAAGTAGCTGGGACCACAGGTGCCCGCCACAACGCCTAGCCATTTTTTTTGGTTGCAGCCATCATTGTTGTTTGGCAGGCCTGGACTGGGGATTCGAACTTGCCACCTTAGGTGTACGTGGCTAGCGCCTTAGCCGATTGAGCCACAGGCGCTGAGCCTCTGTTCAGGTTTTGACTCTGCCTTCTGCTATGTTGGTTTTATTCCCAGATGTTCAGAGCTTCAATCTCAGTCTCAAGTCCAGTGGAAAAGAAAGCATGTCTTGCCTCCGTCAATCCCAGAAGTTCTCCTGTGTCCCACTGGCTCTGGTTCAGTTCCATGTCCACCCCTGAATCACATGCATAACCAGGAGGACATGCTGCTCTGACCATCCAGGCCCGAGTCTCACGCTTCACCCCAGAGACACAGGGGCCAGGAACAGAAAGACAAGGGGGGCTGGTGCCAGAAGAAAGTCGGCACAGGCCACAGGGAGAGTAGAAGCTGGCCAGCTAAGACAAAACACATTAAGAGACTTTGTTCTTGGTTTATTTTTTTTTAGAGTTAGGGTCTCACTCTGTCACTGAGGTTGGAGTGCAGTGGTGTGATTATAACTTACTGCAGACTGGAACTCCTGGGCTCAGGTGGGACCTCCTGCTTCAGCCTCCCGAGCAGTTGGGGCAACAGGTGCCCACCACTTTGCCAGGCTAATTAAAAAGAAATTGTTTTAGAGATGAGGTTTCTCTGTTGCCTGGGCTAGTCTTAAACTCCTAGCGCCTCCCCTTGGCCTCCCAAACCCTGGGATTACAAGCGTGAGCCACTGCACGCGGACCACATTAAGAGACTTCAGATTTGCATTGATTGGTTCAGCTTTTGTTTTTTTTTTAGAGAGACAGAATCTGACTTTATCACCCTTGGTAGAGTGCAATGGCATCACAGCTCACCCAACCTCCAACTCCTGGGCTTAGGCGATTCTCTTGCCTCAGCCTCCAGAGTAGCTGGAACCACAGGCACCTGCCACAACGCCCGGCTATTTTTTTGTTGCAGTTTGGCCAGGGCTGGGCTTGAACCTGCCACCCTCGGTATATGGGGCCAGCGCCCTACCCACTGAGCCACAGGCACTGCCCTGCTTCAGCTTTTTGAGGTTACATTTGTTTTCTTTTACACGTGTAAAAATATTGAAACCCAAGGAAATGTAAGTTCATCCCAGTTACAAATGTCTGTATTTGTTGAGTGGTCTTGATTTCATATGGTTCTTCCATAAATCCCTATCAGAACCCCATGAGGTCTGCGGCCTTTTACATTTTGCAGGTGAGGGAGCTCAGGTCCAGAAAGGGTAAAGAACTAATGCTACCCTGCACAGCTAGTGCCCGGAGGAAGCCGTGTTCTGAGCCAGGTTACAGTCCTCGGGATTTCCACTCTTTCCTGTGAGAGAGGAAGGAGGTACAGCTAATGCAGGTTTGGTGTGAATAGGAAGAGGGCTCAGATTGAAGAGATAGCTCAGAGGGACTGTCAGCAGACTGTGACTCAGGACTGTGGGTGGAGGTGGTGACAGTGGCGGTGGAGAAGACGTCTGTGACTCAGCTTCCCGCTTGGGGACTGATGGGTGGATGCTGCTGCCATTAATTAAGATAGAGCACAGGGTGAGCTGCCCCTGCTCTCAGCTATCTCCCGTCCCCCCTGAATCCCCAAGCCAGGCCAGTCAGGGGCCAGCCAACAGCAGCCCTCTTTTTCGACATCATCCTCTATCTGGTGGGGCTCCTTCTTCTGGACCTGGGACCAGGAGTCTGGCTGGATCTTGCCTTTTCATGGTCCAGTGGTCTCACCTTATGTCCTCTCTGAGTTCCTCCAGGACACAAGTTCTTTGCTACCAGGAATCTGGACCCAGGGTTTGGCGTCCCTGGGTGTGTGCATCCTGGCACTTTTGTGGTCTGAGTTTCAGCACATAGAAACTGTCTCAGTTTCCCCTCCTGAGTCCCAGCACTCCAGTGCTGGCTTAAGGACTGGTCCAATGACTGAGCCCTGGAATCCCCTTTGTCTGGCTTCCTGGGACCTGCTTCCTGCTTACTGGTCACAGCTTGAACACCTCCGAGCACTGCTCTGTTGGATTGCCTGCATGGCTGGGCCACTGCCGGTGCCTCCTCCAAGCCTCCCAGCCCTACCTCCCCGGCTTGGGTGTCTTTGTCACAGTTCTCAGGCCTGCTGTTGTTCCTCTTGTTGCCCAGACTCTCCCCACCTCAGGTCCTTTGCGCTGTCTGTGCCGGCCACCTGCGCTGCTCCCTGGTGTGGTTGGCTTTCCTTGCTGTTTCTTTCTCCCACCTCAGGTCCTTTGCACCGTCTGTGCCTGCCCGTGGTCCCAGATGATGCGCCAGGTTCCCATTTAATGTCACCTGCCCTCTTTCCACCCCTTTCCATATCATCGGCTCGTCTCTCTTTCTTCACCACGTGCATCTCTCTGGATTTATTTTATTTGGGCCTTTGTTTCTTATCCATCTCCTCACCAGAATGAAAGCTCTAGAGGTGGGGCTGTCCCACTGGTTCAGTGTTCTAGCAGGCCTAGGAGAGCACCTGTTACCCTGTGGCTGCTCAGCCGTCTATGGGATGTGCTGAACCATCTGGGTTCTGAGACCACGTCATGTCTGGCCTGACCCAAGGGAAGGAAGATAGGATGGATTTTTTTTTTTTTTTTGAGACAGAGTCTTTTGTCACTCTGAGTAAAGTGCCATGGTGTCATAGTTCATAGCAATCTCAAACTCTTGGGTTTGAGCAATCCTCTTGTTTCAGCCTCCTGAGTAGCTGGGACTATAGGTCCTTGCCCTGACACCTGGCTACTTTTTCTGTTTTTGCTAGAGACGGGGTCTTGCTGTCTTGTTGTTGCTCAGGCTGGCCTGAACTCCTGAGCTCAAGCAATCTGCCCATCTGGGCCTCCCAAAGTGCTCAGATTACAGGTAAGAGCATTGTGCCTGGCCAGATAGGAAGGATTTTGTGCAGGTTGAATTGGAGGGCTGTCCTCCTGGAGCTGTCTAGTTCTCTCTGCTGGGATTTTCTACCTTGCGTGTCTCATAGGCTCAGGTTCGGAGAACAGTTCTAAAGAATTTAACCTTGCTCTAACCTCCGAAGCAGTACCAGGATTCCCTCCCTCCTTGCTCTGGTACAAACTCTTTCTAGTCTTTAATTACTCCTTGTCACATAGCGTTTTACAGTTATTTGTTTGCTTTCTCATCTTTCTTTCCAGTTAGATGGTGAGCTTTGCTGGCAGGAATTCTGTGGCGTTTTTGTTTGTTTTGTCATCTCTGGTGTCTAGTACAAAGTTACAGTTCAATTCCTCAAGTCTTTTGTGGGGGTATAAAGCGGAGTGCATTAAGAGATGAGAAGGATGAGTCTGCTTAGTAATGCACTAATAAAATTAATTTATCCAAAAACCATGTCATTGAAGAAAGAAGGCTTTGAAACTTTGGCTAGTCATTTGCAAAAGAGCTCATGTCATCACTTTTGTGTCATGTTCTTAAGGTCATCTGAGTCATCTTCCTAGTCACAAACCCATGTTTACTAGGCTGGGAATCCTAAGAGATTCGTATTCTGACCACACAGGGTAACTTTGGATTCGTGGGTCTGACATTTTCAGCTCTGGAGTAACTCGGTTTTCATCTACCCGAGTCACAGTTGTGGGGTCTTGTGAGACCAGTCTCATCACTCATGAAAGTGCTGGGGAGGCTTCTGCCTCATCCTGCCACGGGCAGATTTACTGACGCCTGATATGTGAGTTAACGCCTGACACAGCCTCATTCTGTTCACTTTTCATTCATTGATGATTTTATTCCCACATCTATTAGCTCCCTGTGTTATCATAGATTTGCAATTCGAGGGCATAATTCACTTGGTAATTTCATGTAATACCATACTCAAGATGAAATTTTAATTGTGAAAGAAAATAAGTTATGCATTCGACAACCATTTATAAATTGTGTGTTACATTCCAGGCATGTGCTAGGAGCTGAGGACAAGGATGAGTAGGATAATGCCCTCGTCTTTGATAGTCTGGGGAGAGGCGAGACAACATTTGGAAAACATTAATTAAAAAGACAGTATTAATAACGTTCACTTGGTACCTGTTAGTAATGAGCCCTGCGCTTCATCCTGAGTTAGGCAAGAGAAACACAGGGGAGAAGGAATAGAGCCTGTCCCACACCGTGGGAGAAGTAGCCAATGAGAGAAGTAGGAAGTAAACAGATTATTACACATAATTTGTTAAGTAATTACAAGTGAGGAAAGTCTCAGAAAGGCGCCTGCAGGGTGTTATTCAGTATAGGATAGAGTGGTTAAAAAGAACAGTAATTAACACCCTCTTAAGCCCGTGCCCCCTACCAGACATTGAGCTAAGCACAAAGGGCTTCTCCTCTTCATTATGCTTAAAAAGGGCAAGTGGGGCACATCCTGATGTGCCTTGTGCATTTCTCAGTGTTGGGCACAGCAATGGGGCCATTTCCCAAATGAAAGTGACCACAGGATGGTTTTTCCACAAAATATTCCTTCCCTTCTGCGGCGGTTTTGGCCAGGGTGCTAAGAAACATGGAGGCAGTGGAGGCTGCTCTGATGGGGAGAGACGTGGGGAGGGCTAGTTTCCCATTTTCTCTAAGATACCAGTGATTCACAAACGTAAGAAACGTTAGAAAGAGTTAGGGCTCCTCAACTTTGCTAGTGTGTAAGAATTACCTTTACTTTTAAAAATACTGGCTTATTACATCTAAGTTTCCTGGATAATTTTTTTTTTCTGAATTTTTAAAAAGATCCAGATACGTAGGAAGCTGGTGACACTGGTTATCTCTGGGGAGGGGAACTAGATGGGTGTACATCAGGGGCATGAGGAGGACTCTTCACTGTAAAATCGTGAACTGTGGATAAATATTACCTATTAAAAAATAAATATGTAATTTATTTTATTTTATTTTATTTTTGAGATAGGGTCTTGCTTAGTCACTCAAGCCAGAGTGCAGTGGCGCAGACCTAGCTCACTATAACCTGGAACTCCTGGGCAGAGAACTCCTGGCAGCAACCTCCTTCTTTAGCCTTCCAAGTAGTTGGGAATACAGGTTCACACCACCAGGCCTACCTAAATTTTTTCTTTTTTTTGAGGCACAGTCTGTTGCCTAGGGTAGAGGGTTGTGGTGTCATCATAGCTCACAGCAACCTCAAACTCTTGGGCTCAAGCAATTCTCTTGCCTCAGCCTCCCAAGTAGCTGGGACTATAGGCGCCTACCAGAATGTCTGGCTATTTTTAGAAATGGGGTCTCCCTCTTGCTCAGGCTGGTCTTGAACTCCTGAACTCAGGTAATCCACCTGTCTCAGCCTCCCAGAGTATTATAGCTACTTGGGAGGCTGAAGCAAGAGAATCGCTTAAGTCCGGAAGCTGGAGATTGCTGTAAGCTATCAGGCCATGGCACTCTATCCAGGGCAACAGCTTGAGGCTCTGTCTCAAGAATAAAAGAATAAATTAAAAATTTTTATTTAAGGATGTAGGATGAAGGGAGGTGAGGGATGAAAAATTAACCATTGGCTACAAAGTACTCTATTTGGTTGGCAGAAACGGTAAAAGCCTTGACTTCACTATGCAATTCATCTGTGAAACAAAAAAAATCTGTACCCCCTAAACCTATTAAGATAAATTAAAAAAAAAAATGTGAACTAAGAAAAAGATGTTAGCTCGGCGTCTGTGGCTCAAGCAGCTAAGGTGCCAGCCACATACACTGAAGGTGGCAGGTTCGAATCCAGCCCCAGCCTGCCAAACAACAATTGCTGCAACCAAAAAAATAGCCAGGCGTTGTGGCGGGCGCCTGTGGTCCCAGCTACTTGGGAGGCTGAGGTAGGAGACTTGCTTGAGCCCAGGAGTTGGAGGTTGCTGTGAGCTGTGATGCCACAGCACTCTACCCAGGGGGACAACTTAAGGCTCTGTCTCAAAAAAAAAAAAAAGAAAAAGATGTCTAGAATAGATTTGATCATTGGGAGATGATTAGTCCTAAAGAAAGCAGCTTTCCAGAGCTGGGTTGGAAGAGTCAGATCTCAGTGGGTTAGGGAGACAGGATGGGGGAGCAGGGATGGAGGAAGTAATCTAGTCTCCATCAGGCAGCCGCAAGGGGGGCTGTCTAAACCCTGATCCCTCCACTCGGGAGCTGTGGGACTTGGGAAAGCTCAGTTCCCCAGATTCCTCACTGTAACACAGAATAATACTGTCTGCCTTAAAGGATGGTCGGGGAAATCAAATTAAATAGTAACAAGATCATACACAGAACAGAGCACTTAGCATCCTGCCTGGTGCAAAGGAAGCAAACAGGAGAGATGTGGCCGGTTTTGTAGGGCAAGGAGCAGATGACCAGATGACGTTATAGACAAAGAACCTGCAGATGGAGGGAAAGGCGGGGAGGAAAGTGCAGAAACTATTTTTTGGCTGGGGGCACTTTCCTCTGGAAGAGAAAGGGAGGAACAGATGGGCCGGTGGAACATTCGGGAGAGGGGATGGAAGCTGAAGAGCTTGGGTAAGAAATCTTACTCCCCTGTAAAGAAAGAGGCGAGGTTGAAACTATAGAAAATGTTTCAAACATTTATGCATTTGATGAACAAAACAATATTTTAGGTTAAAATAAATTGGTGCCAGTTCTTATATTTGGGTAAAAACGCACTCAGCTGTCTGCTGTGTCACCTTCCTGCTTCTCTGCTTTTTACTTCACTACTTCAGACACAAGTAACTTCCAGGGTATCTATTCATTCAAGGCTTGTCTTTTTAGCCTACTGTGGGGCAGGTACGAGAAGACCAGGGAGACTGACAGTGATAAGGGGACAGGATTATGGGATGGTGGGAAGGAAAAGCACAGGGTACCCCTTCTTTTCTTTCTTTCTTTCTTTTTTTTTTTTTGTTAAACAGTCTCAAGCTGTCACCCTGGATAGAGGGGAGAGCTATCACCCTGCCACAGCAACCTCAAACTCTTGGGCTTACGCGATTCTCTTGCCTCAGCCTCCCAAGTAGCCAAGACTACAGGTGCCCACCACAGTGCCCGGCTATTTTTTGGTTGAAGTTGTCAATGTTGTGTGGCAGGCCCGGGCTGGATTCAAACTCGCCAGCTCCAGGCTGGTGACCTAGCCTCTAAGCTACAGGCACCGAGCCGTCCCCCTTCTTATATACAAACTTAGAGATGCAGAGAAGGCTGGATGTTTCCAGAGCTGGAGTTGTGTGGTTTTCTCTGCTCTGTCATGTTGAAACCTACTTATTCCCCCAGTGAACCGACTGAGATGAAACTGAATTCACCTAAGTAGACATGTTTCATTTGCCTCAAGAAACATGCTGGCACAAAAGTCCTGGAAAAGAAAATGTTAACACAAGGTTAAAAAATAATCCTCAGCATCATTGCCTACTTTCTTAGCAAGGAAAACAGAAGCGTTCAATCCCTTCAGCCATGAGTCCTCTTCATAGCAAACACTTCACGATTCTGAAATGAGTTCATAGACTCATTTATGTTATATATGTTTACCCATCTATGCTTTAGAAAATAAAATTCTGTAACTATAGGATACAAGGTAAATCGAAGTTAAGCAATTTATCATTAACGTAACTCCCCATGTGACTGTGAGCATGGCTCCATCAGTAGTACAGCTTAGATGCTTACTTCAAAATGAGCAAACACTGGATATTACAGCAGAAAACAGGCCAACTTTGGTGTGTTCTTTCGTAGGCAACTCAAATACTGTGAATAGCTTTGCTTCTGGTAATGTGGTTTTCTAAAATGGTGAAGAATTTTTGGTAATGTACACATTTATTTCAATTTACACAGTACATGTGTTTTTGGGAAATTTAGTGGATATTGGACAAGTGCAGAAGATACTCAACTACAAGATATTTTGTGTTGATACATAAAATGGAATTGGGTTTCAGCTTAGATCATTATTGTACTATAAATAGCCTTTTCATCTACATGAATTTCCAGTGAGACGTGAAAAGTTCCGTGACGCTTGAGCAATTCCTGGTTGCGTGGGACGTCCCTGCAAATCGCAGGATGTCTGCCACGTCTGGCTCCCTATTCCTTAACCGCCTGGCAATGGCCCTGCAATCACGGTGACGACCGGGGAACTCCCCGTGATTTCCAAAATGGCCACCAGGGGGCGGCACCATCCCTTTGAGAACCACCGGAGGGAAAAGTTAGCATGAAATCGTTCTCTGTGGTGCGAGGCTCGCCAAGTGCTGCTGAGTAGAATGGCTAAGAATCTCGCAGAGCCATCATTTTGAATTTGGATTCACGGTGTGGGGAGGCTGTACATACACAATAAATCTAGATAAGGGTATCCTAGTGTTTGTATCTTTCCAGCCTACCCTGATTTGTTGGTTGGAAGCTGCTGCCCTTAAGGCTATATACAGAATAATTTTTGAGATAGTATCTGGTGTATTCAATAATTCAGGGACTATTTGCGGAGCATCTCTGCTAGGCGCCATACTAGGAGCTCCCGATACCACGATGAGTAAAAAGCACAGATTCAGGCCCCCATGAAGCTACAGTTTCAAGCTCAGCAGGAGCTGACCAAGGGGTCTGCCTTGGGCCAGCAGCACATTGACGATCGGGAGAGTTCTCCGGATCATTACTGACCCCAGAAGATCTCCTGGAGTTTCATTTTTAAAACTTAAGTAGATGTTAGTTCATTTTTAATTTTCTCCTCAGAAGGAGAAACATCAACAAAACAAAATAGAACAAAACAACTTCTAGTTAATTGAGAATTCAGGTTATTTGGATTCTTTTTTTTTTTTTTTTTTTTTTTGAGATATAGTCTCACTCTGCTGACCTGAGCAGAGTGCCCGGCCTCATCATAACTTAGAGTAACCTCAAACTCCTGGGCTCAAGTGACCCTCCTGCCTTGGCCTCCCAGAGTGCTAGGATTACAGCAGTGAACCACTGTGCCTGGACTGTTATTTAGATTCTTGTTAACAGAGGTTATTCTATAATTTTAAAGGGTGTGTTAAAATTCATAACACATTCACTTGCCAAGAAATAGGGATTTAGTCGAGCCTGGGACAAGAATTTATGAAAAAGTCATCAAGACATCTAGATTTATCAAAAGTTATGAGCATCCTGTTTGTAGGATGACTTTGTCAGCAACATACCAGGTACAACGGGGCAGATTCCTTCAAGCCTTGAGAATAAGATTAAGCTCAAGCTGTTGAGTGAGGAGGCAGAATACTAGTGTCAGCAAAAGCATGGGCTTTGAATCTGATCAATTCTGGAGCTCTGGACTTACCCCTGGTTGCTTTGTGATTTTGTGCAAGTGACTCAGCCTCTCTGGTCACCTGTATGCTCCCCTGCAGAGTAAGTCCCTGCCTCTTCGGGGTATGTGACTGGAGGACACAATGCTCCCCTATAACTAAGCACAGTGCCTGACACGCAGTTGCTCAGGGCACCCAACTTATCATTATTTGTCTGGGACAAGTGAGGTTGGGATATAGTGGTTGGAGTCTTTTCTCTTCTTTTGAGATGACTGTCGCTTCTCAGTAGCTGACAGGGAAGCTTTGGCCTCTACCAGGAGAGAAAATATCCGCTCTTGGCAAACTAATAGTTTGTTGGACCCTAAAGGTAGATCTTCGTTTTTTTTTTTGAGGCAGAGTCTCTCTTTGTCACCCTCAGTAGAGTGCTGTAGCATCATAGCTCACAGCAACCTCAAACTCCTGGGACCAAGCAATTCTCCTGCCTCAGCCTCCCAAGTAACAGGGACTACAGACACTTGCCACAACACCTGGCCATTTTTTGATTGTAGTTGTCATTGTTGTTTGGCAGGCCCAGACTGAGTTTGAACCCACCAGGTCTGGTGTATGTGACTGGTGCCTTAGCTGCTGAGCTACAGGTGCCGAGCCCTGAAGGTAGATCTTAAAGGCACATTAAAGCATCTGCTCCAACTCCCATGTTGCACAGAGAAATAAGCTGAATCCCTGGGCGGCAGAATGATTTGTGATTAGAAATGGTGCTTAGAGGATGGTGGTCATGGAAGTCGGAATCTGCTAAGGACTGTGTAACAACTCACCTACTGAATCAACTAGTCCTAAATAGAAAGAAAGTAAGAAAGAAAGAAAGAAAGAAAGAAAGAAAGAAAGAAAGAAAGAAAGAAAGAAAGAAAGATTGGGTGTTTATGTTCCCAAGTCCAGGCCACCAAGGCCTATTCAATCATGAAGTGAACCCAGAGGTGGCTGGGGGGTCCTGCCCAGAGACATCCCTCCAGGGCTACAGTGAAGCAACAGGGGACTCTAGGAGCCAACCAGGAGGTCAGGAGCTGTGAATCCTATACCCAAACTATGTTATCAGAATCTCTAGATATGGGAACTGAGAATCTATATTTCACAGAGAGTCACACTTAAATTCAAGTACCACTCGTGTAGTAAACAATTACCTTGACTTCCAGTATAAAATGTGTTCACACCCAGCGCCCCCTGGTAAGGATTTCAAACAAGACCATACATGGAGGGCTGTTGAACTATCTACTAATTTCAGCTATTTTTTTCTATTAGTTTCTGCCTCAAATTTCCATTGAGTTGTCTGTCTGACAGGATAGGCCCAGTTCTGTGGCTCCTGTGAGATTTGGTAAGTCAGTGTAGCTCCCCTCTCTGCTCTTAAAAAAGCCTAGAAAGTGAATCAGGAGGATGGACTAGGGGCCTCAACAGCCGTTTGTGGGGAGACAGGGGAGCCAGGACTCCAGCCACCTCTGGCCATGGGGTCCTGCCCAGAAACATCCCTCCAGAGGTGCAGTGAAGGAATAAGGGATGCTTGGAGCCAACCAGGAGGTCAGGAGCTGCGGCAGAAGGACACTTCAACACCTAAACACAGAGACAAGGTAATTAAAAGCGAAGAAGGAAGTGAGAGGAAAAAGTAGGGGAAGGAAGTGAACGAGAAGAAAGCTGAGATGAGGAGGAACCCACAGAAAACAGTGGCAAAATGAAAAACCAGAACAGAGTAACCCCCACCCCCGGCCAAGGGGTCACGAGATAGCTACGCAGAGGATTCCACCTATAAAGAGTCAAAGGTGATGACAGAAAGGGTACTTAAAATATGGATGGCCAAACAATGAAGAGAACTGAAGAGAAAAGTGGAAAATAATCAAAAGGAAATCCAAAACAGACCCAAAAAGTGAATTAAGGTCTGCTTAGAACTGTGCCCACCTCATACTAAATGCTCAATAATATTAGCCATGAGCATGATGTTCCTCAGAGCAGGGAAGAATCTGTATAGAAGTGATGCTGGTGTCCTTGGTGTGAGCCAAGTCATGGGGTTAGGTGTCCATTTGTCCAGCAGAGATGGCTGGAGATCATGGTTAGGAGAAAGGAAAGGCGCCAGAACTGGGGGCCACAGATCATACTTTTCTGTCTGTTTTCTATTTCCTGTAAAGAGAATGTAAGGTCAGACTTTACTTTTGACAGTACAAATTGTTGCTTGCATCAGCAAAAAAAAAGTTTTTAGTTTTTATTATTTTATTTATTTATTTATTTTTTGAGAGGGAGTCTCACTATGTCACCCTCAGTAGAGTGCAGTGGTGTCACAGCTCACAGCAACCTCAAACTCTTGGGCTTAAGTGATTCTCCTGCCTCAGCCTCCCAAGTAACAGGGACTACAGACACTTGCCACAACATTCGGCTGTTTTTTTTGTTGCAGTTGTCATTGTTGTTTAGATGGTCTGGGCTGGGTTTGAACCCACCAGCCTCGGTGTATGTGGCTGATGCTGTAACCACTGTGCTACATCAGAAAAAATATTGAGATGATTGTTTATTTAGGGGGTTGTTTATTTTCCCACACACAAATATACACGGTCGTACAAAGAACATAGGCTGTCGCATACTTTTATGTGTTGTAAATGATTTCTGCATCTCGACATTTGAAAACACAGATATAGTTTTCATAAGTGGGGAATTCAGCTATCAATGCATTATCAGCTGTTCTTACCTTATAATTAAGGTAATATGTAATTGAGAGAATGTGAAAAAGATTGAGAAAGTAGTTTCTCTAGCATGGTGAAAGAGGGAGAGAGAGGGTTCTTATTTTCCCCTCAGTCAAGCTTCTATTAAATGCAAAATAAATAATGTGGACTCTGGAACCAAGAGTCAACAATGCCAGCATTTTGCAATAATAGCCATATATATATATATATGTATACATATATATATCATAATGGTTTATGGACACAAAGTTTTATCTTGCTTATACACTCACACTGAGTTGTTATTCACTCCTTTTTTATTGAGGAAAACAAAGACAGGGAATTTTTAAAGAGTTACTTGAAGTTACAAAACTAGATTTGTACCAAAACCTTTGGGCTAGATTGGCAGGGGCCCACATGCGGGCTTGACAGTTGATCACAGTTGCTGTTTTGTGGAGCAGGCAGTGATCCCCAGCAACTTGGAGGAAGAAGTAATCTAGGAGTTCAGGGGGAGTCCAGGGGCCAGAGACCCTGCTGTACCAGTACAGCACCCCGCCAGGTGGAACATGGGTTACCACACTCCATCTGGCTCAGCTGTGCACTGTCACTCACAGACATGTCAAGATTACAGTTCACGTAACCACTCTGCGTTCTTCCAGAGAGGTAGGCTGTGAGCTCTGAATGGAATATGTATGTGTATGAGGCTTGTCTCTCAGGGCAAGAGGGGAGTGGGCGTGGTATTTCTGGACCAAGACACCAGTCAGTTATCCAGTGAAGGGGCATGAGGAAAAAAAAATTAAAGGGCAGAAAGTTCTGTCATTCTTATCAAACTGAAAGAAAGAACAAAGCTCAGGCTAGGTCTGTGATCAGTCTAGTAGGGCCAATTATGACAGTTATACCTAAGATACAGCCAGGCTCAGACTGGTTCAGGACCCAGAATAAATCTGTCAGGTCCTATCATAACTCTTGAATCAGGACTAAAATAACTTGAAATAATCCATTGTCTCTATTCTGAACTTTTAAAGATCATACATAAGTTTTTAAAAATTATTATTATTTACTTTTTTTTTTTTTTTGCAGTTTTTGGCTGGGGCTGGGTTTGAACCCGCCACCTCTGGCATATGGGGCCGGCACCCTACTCCTTTGAGCCACAGGTGCTGCCCTTACTTACTTATTTTTTTTAAGAGACAGGATCTTACTCTGTTGCCCAGGATAGAATGCCATGGCATCAGCCTAGCTCACAGCAACCTCAAACTCATGGGTTTAAGTGGTCCTCCTGCCTCAGCCTCCCAAGTAGCTGGAACTATAATAGGTGCCACCACACCCAGCTTATTTTAAAAGTTTTTGAAAAGACAAGATCTCACTATGTTCTCTAGGCTTATCTTGAACAGATCCTCCTGCCTCAGGAGGATGAAACTAAAATCATAGTGGAAATGACCAGAAAGTTCTAGTAAAGGCAGATGCAAGTTTTGGGTGCCAAGAATCAGTCTCATGGGCTCAAAAATTGCCCTATTTCAGAGGTTGAATTAATGACATAAAACAGCAGCAAACCATTCCTCAAAGAGAGTGATATGCCAAGTTGAAGGGGAAATTTATTAGCACATGTGAATCTGAAAAGCAAAAGTGATCATATGTTTACATGGCTAAGTTGGAAGGAGGAGGCAAAAGGAAACAATTCTAGTTGCTCTCAGTTTTTATTCCAAATTGCATCAGTTCATTAAAAACAAATATTTTATGAAAAACATAGTTCTTACGCTAATAGAAGAATACAAATCAGAAGTATATAAATATATATATAAAACAATATTAAAGTGGCTGCAAATAACAGTTTATATGGCTACATATACATGGTTATTTATAGAAGAAATTATGCTTGAATTCCTTCTCACACCAACATTTTGGAAAAAGTTAAGATAGTATTTCCTTGACTAGGTGGGGCCCAATGGCTTGTGCCTATAGTCTTAGCACTCTGGGAGGCTGAGGAGTTTGAAACCAGCCGGAGCAGGAATGAGAACCCATCTCTAGTAAAAACGAAAAAAATGAGGCAAGAAGATTGCTCAAGCCCAAGACTTTGAGGTTGCTATGAGTTAGGACACCACAGTATTCTACTGAGGGCAACATAGTGAGACTCTATCTCAAAAAAAAGAAAAAAAAGTTTCCTTGACTAAAAACATAAATCAAAAGTGGTCTATTTGGCATCCTGTCACCCACAGCTACAGGTGCCTGTAGCAATGCGTGGTACTATAATATAGTGGTAAGTGATGTTCATTCTTTGGGAGTATCAGAGAGGCTCCTCAAATGTCTTTTAGGTCATCAAAAAAAGATAAAATAATTTTTGATAACATTTTTTAAAAAATAATTTTTTTTAGAGATAGTCTTAATGATGAATTATTTTATGGTCCTTTGAGTCTTGAAAAATTAGGAAGTCACATATGATATAAAAGCTAATTCTCGTTATTGGAATGTGCCATTAACCAGAAAAACCCATCCTCTAAGCTTGCACTCTAACAGACAATTTGTGGAAAAGGAAATGTGGCCAGGGCAAAACATTTCCTCTTCTTATAAACCTTGAACTCACTATGTCCCTTACCAATTACAGAGGGTCCCCTGGGTCTCAGAACTTTCCACAGTCTCTATGGCGATGCTCTGGGCCGCTGAAGCGGAAACACTGGCGACAAGGTGGCAGCAGGCACCTGGCAGCCAGCGGGGAGAAGCCCCGGCTGCAGAAGGCCACGTGGGTCCTTGCTGAGTGTCCAGGACGCCTGCCCCGCCTCGCCGGCCCCCTGCCCGGAGTCCCCGCTTCTCCAGGCTCCTGCTCCTACAGGCGGCCGAGCGCCGGGGCCGGGGTCCCTGTGGGACTCGCTCCCTGGATGCGTCAGCCTTGCCCTGCTCGCCCTCGGAGGGCGCGACTCGGGTGAAAGAGGTCCGCTTGGCTCAGCCCCCGGCCTCATGCAGCCCTTTAGCATCCCGGTTCAAATTACGCTCCAGGGCAGCCGGAGGCGCCAGGGGAGGTAAGTGACCCCAGCATCTGTCAGCCCAGGACTAGTGGTTACAAGAAGGGGCCCGTATTGAGTCTGCGGGTTGAGTGTGGTCTTTGTCTGCCAAGGATGCCCACTTGTCAGATACCCTGAGAGCTTCCCCAGCCGCGCTGCCGTCGCGGGCGGCACCTGCTCTGGCGGCTCCCTCCTGCAGGTTGCAAGCTCTGGACAACAGGGACTTTTTAACCTCGTCTCTGGCTCAGCACGTCGTTGGTGCTCAATGCATCTTTGGTTAAATGAAGGAAAGAGGAAATTGAACCTGTGTTTGACCCTATTAGTGAAGCCTTGGAGCCGCCTCCCTAGGCTCAAATCCCAGCCCCACCACTCCTCGCTGGATGGCTGAGGGCGAGTCACTTGACCTCCTGTGTCCTATCTGAGAGATGGACATGGGCCGAAGAGCCCCTCAGCACAGTGCGTGTATCTTTCCGTGTGTCTCTCAACTGTGCCATGATAGTCTGTGTACTCCGGAGCTGGGGTCATTACCCATCCACTGCCACTCCTTAAAGGGGGAAGTGAGATTACCTTCCGGACTGCTTTTCTCCCCAGGGAAATGCAAAGCAGAGGAGCTGAGGGTCTTCAGTGAAGGCTCTCCTGCCACCCTGGTAGGGGCGGGGGCCTTCAGAGGCAGTCGGAGCGGGGCACCTGAATGGGAGAAGAGCAACGCCTAAGGGTGCCTTGAGATATTAAAGGCTTGCCAGCTGCTTCTTGGGAGGGATACATTTCACAGCCAAGTTCAAACCACTCTCTGGGAACTTGCATGTTAGGGGCTCAGGTAGAGTTGGGAGCTGAGAATATGAGAATATGGAAATGTGAAAGATGGTAATGGTTTCAAGTTACTTACTTCTGCTATCATTTATGTGTGCTCTTGGATGAGAGAGAGAGAGATAGAGAGAGAGCAGGAGAAGGGAGAGATAGGGGGGTTTGGATGGTGTGGAGATTTAGAGGGGAAAGAACAGATAGAGTACAGCAGAAAGACAGAAGCTCATCGCTCCTAGGCATGAATTAGTTTCTGAACCTTTAAAGTGAATCATCTTACGGCAAAAGATCAAATGGCGAACATGCACGCAAACAAGTTTTAAAGCCCTGTTCATAAAATAATTAACTGGATATAAAGGCGGTGGCATTGTTCTCAGAATAATGTACTATCCCGTTTTCATTTCTGAAATGCACAATTGGATTATTGCTCTTTCCTCTTGCCGAACTTGATGGACCATGTTGACTTTACTCAATCTTATTTTCTGTTTCCAAAGATGTTGTTAGATAATTCTGTAATTACAAAATAGAAGGATAAAAATCATTACCAAAGTGTCCTCTGCACCAAAAACAAATTACAGGGAAATGTTAATTTAACAAACCCAGTGCTTAGAAGTTACATGCATGTGGACTCAGTGTCAGATGAGTTACGAAGCTCTGGTGAGCCACAGTGCCTTTCTAAGGAATATTGCTTGTTCAAGTTTTGGTGTTGAAGGGAGAGGCTGCCGGCTTCTGTGGGGATCACACCCAGATAACTGTTCAGACTCTGTGCTGAGTTTGCCTCTGGCTAAGCCAGAAAGCACCTGTAGCAATTTATGCTCCTGTCTGCCGGGAATGTCAGTTCTGTCTGCAGTGAAGACAGCAGAAGGGGGTTTGATACTGCCTTGACTATGAATAAAACACCTCAAGGCAATACATGGGTTAGAAGTGGGGATGTATTACTGGCATGAAAAGAATAAAATGCTTTGTATCCACGTCACTGACTAGACAGCACACACAGATGGTGCTTTAGTGCTTTGAGGTCCTTGGTGTCTAAGTGAGCTTGTAAACACCACAGAGTGAATTACAGGGCTGTTTATAGTCTGAGAAAATTAGGAACAACTCAGTAAGACTCAGCAGTAAGGAAATGGCTAAGGAAATGTGGCATATGCAAGTGATGGAATATTATGTAGTTAACAGAAGGGTTACAAAGAATTGTTCATGACACAGAAAAGTGCTTATTATGCTAAGAAAAAAGATAAGAATTAACCCCCCCCTCCCAAATTGTATCTAGTGGTGTGATCTGATTCTATTTAAAACACATAAAGAAGAGGGTGCTGGGTGTGGCCGCTCACACCTGTAATCCTAGTGCTCTGGGAGGTTGAGGTGGGAGGAGTCCTTGAACTCTGGAAATCAAGACCAGCCAGCCTGAGTAATGTGAGACCTATCTCTATTAAAAATAGAAAAATTAGCCCAGCATCGTGACAGGTGCCTGTAGTCCCAGGTACTAGGGAGGCTGAGGCAGGAGGATCACTTGAACCCAGGAGTTTGAGTGAGCAAGGCTGATGCCAAAAAACCAAAAAAAAAAAAAACCCAAGAAGTGGAATAACCCTGAAGTGAAAAGTAATTACTTTTAAGCATTAGATTTGTGAGTGACATTTTGTCTCTTTCTTAGACTTTCATATTTTCCAAGTTTCATACAATGAACATATAAAAAAAGTATATTACTTTCATGAATCCTTTGACATTTGTTGAAGAAGTCTTAAAGTTGTATTTGCAATTAGGTCTCATAAATGTTCCATATATGTTTGCAAAAAGTATATATTCTGTAGAGACAGTGTTCTGTATTTATCATTAGATTAAACTTGTTAATTGCTCTGCTCAAATATATTACCTTATTGATTTGTCTGGGTTGAGCTAATAATAAAGGAGTATATAAAAATATCTTATAATTTGATAGTGGATTTTACCTGTTTTTTCTTATAGTTTTTGGTCAATGTGGTAATACTATTGGTACAAACAAATGAACACTGTTATATTTTTCAGATAATTCAACCTTAATCAGTATTATTACTTTCTTCTGATAAAGTTTCTTATTATTCATATCAGCTTGTTTTTTGTTGCATTTTGTCTATAAATTTCAACTTTTCTGTATTGTATTTTACATATATCTTTTGTAAAAACATAAATACAGATGTTCCTCAATTTAGGATGGGGCTATCTCTCTCTCTTTTTTTTTGGAGACAAAGTCTCACTTTGTCGTTCTCTATAGAATGCTGTAGCATCACAGCTCACAGCAACCTCAAATTCTTAGGCTCAAGTGATTCTCTTGGCTCAGTCTCTCAAGTAGCTGAGTCTATAGGTACTCACCACAACTCCCAGCTGTTTTTAGAGACAGGATCTCACTCTTGCTCAGGCTGGTCTAGAACTCTTGAGCTCAAGCAATCCACCTGCTTTGACCTGCCAGGGTGCTAGGATTACAGGCATGAGCCACTGCACCCGGCATATGATGAAGGTATATCCTGATAAACCTATCTCAAGTTGAAAATATTGTACATCGAAAACTTACAAGTAGTGATTGCTCACCCTTGTGATCACCTGGCTGACTGGGCTGTGGCTCTCTCATTCACTGCCTTTTCCTAGAATCTCAAAAGAGTATGGAACTGCATTTTGCTAGCCCAGGAAATAATCACAATTCACAATTCACAATTACTGTCTCTACTGAATGTGCATCACTTCTATACCACTGTAAAGTTGAAAAAATTGTAAGTTAGGGACCAACTATTTATCTTTATTTTTAGTCTGACAATCTTAATCTATTAACTGGATCATTTAATCCATTTAGATTTATTGTAATTACTGATTTATTGGTAGAATAACATTATCTAACATGTTATTTTGTGCTTTCTATTTGTCCTGTCTTTTTCATGAATTTTTTCCTTTCTTTTAGATTTTTTTCCCCCTTCCATTCTTTTTTTTTTTTTGAGACGGAGCCTCAAGCTGTCACCCTGGGTAGAGTGCTGTAGCAAATTTTTGTGGGTCTGGTTTTGTTGTCTATTTTTTTGCAAAGCCCTTGATTTTTTGTGTGTGTTTTATGTATGAGAGCACATATTATCCTTGGAAACTTACAGGATTCTTTCAAGGTCTCAGTTGGAGGTGGGCTCCTACAGAGGCTATTTGCTTCTGCCAGATGGCAGGGGGCACTACCTACTTAAACAACATCAGACTGAAATTCTTAGCAAGAAGGTTTTGG
>CAUYQV010194287.1:0-37209 GCA_963574575.1 Galagoides demidoff | reverse complement strand
GTAGAATCAGAACGTTTTAAAACAATAACTGAGAAAATGACATGAAGGCTGTGTTGATCAGTTTGATGGAAGTATTTCGGATTGCCTGTGAAAACCCCACACTGTACCCCAGAAGTGCATTAATGTACATAGTTACCATTTAATAAAATAAAAAAAAAACTTTCACATAACGAGTAAAGCTTAGGTGGCCCTTATTTCTCTGTTTGCATATAGCTTCTTTTATTTAAACAGACTGCTGCAAATACTCGCTTTCTATTAACATATTGTTTTTGAGGGTAACACCACAGAATTTACATTTTTCTAAGGGTGAGGTAGCTGTGTTAGTTTCTTCTCTTCCCCTCTCTAAGAGAATATTGGGCCAAAATACCACTTACCAATTATGAAAGTCATGGGGAAAACTCAGTGAATAGAATTGCAGAAGAAAAAACCAGGTAGATTCTCCTAAGAAGTCATAATGGATGGAAAGAGCAAGAGAAACAATGAACGTGCTCTAGAAAGGCCACAGCAGGGAATATGAATAACTCCAGGGCAACAATACGACTTAGGTCCAGGAGGTAAAGCAAGGGAATAAGAAGCGAAACAAAAATGAAGACACTTCTCTAAGAATGTCTCCTGGAAGGAACCTGATACAAAGCTTGATGCCATGCAAAGGAAGACACTCTCATCCACTGAGGCCCTGTTATATCTGGTGTGTACATGAGGGTAAAAGCACTCAAACCGCCCCCCCCCCACACACAGAGAATCATATGAAGTAAAAGCACTTTACAGATGAGGGACTAGGGTTCTGAGCAGTGAAATAATGAGCTCAAGGTCAACTACCTCCTTGGCCCAGCAAGTCACTGCCAATACCTATATAGAACAATGCCTGGGTAAAACATTTCTCAGAAATTATTATAACAGGAAGGCAAAAGATCCCTGTCTATAGGTCCTCTGTTAATATTAGTAGAGCTTAGGGTGCGGGGATTTGGGGAGCTTTGGAGTTAGTCACCCAGAAGAACTCAGTAATATAACTGTAACTAGCTTGTGCATTGACACCTTTAAATTCAGCCCTGTAGGGCCTCCTAAGGACAGGGAGGGCCAGAGCCCCTTTACAAAGCTCAACCACAGATACTTACTTTGCAGGCCAAAATGAACCCGTTTGAAGGGTCTTCAGCTTGTCACTCACCTGCTTGCAAACATTCAACTCCTACTATACCACACATTGTCTTCTTTTTCATACTTCAAACAGTGCCCCCATTGTTCTGCTCTGATTTTTTTGTCTGAGAGTTTCCACCTGTAAAAGTTTCGAAGAGGCCCACAATTCAGACATATCTTGATAGAATTCCAAAATATGCTATCTTCGTTCCTGCAGTCAAAGTGCAGTAGTTGACATGCAGGCTGGGGACAGAACGGTGACCAAGCTTTAAGCCCTGCCTGCCCAGAGCTCATGGCCCTGCTGCGTGACCCAGAAAATAAGCAGGCACAGAAAGTGCTGTGATGAGGGAATCATGGGCAATGGTGGGAGTCACAGAAGGCAGGCAGGTGCCTCATCCAGAGAGGAGTCCAAAAAGCCTTGTGCCTTCTCTGCCTTTATAATGTCACAATACTCCAAGAAACCACATGAGTTCTATTAACTACTTGCATCCTCTACTTCACTTACTCGACACATTTTTTTATCCTGCTTAGGGCATTTCACCCCACTGTTCTTCTCTTAGCTTGCTCCTTCTCATCCTTTGGGTCTCCCTGGAGGAAGCCTTACTGCAGCACCTAACAGCCTTCTCCAATGGCTCCGTAATTAAAGCTTCCTTGACCAATGCATCAGTCACCAGCCCCACTGACTACTGAACGCTTGAAACATGGCTGCTCTGAAGTGAGAGGTAAGTGGAAAACACCCACTGAAGACTTAGTGTGAAAAAGAATGTAAAACATCTTGTTAATAAATATTTACTTTGCTGTTGATAATATTTTGGATATTTTGGGTTAAGTAAAATATATTATTAAAACTTTTGTCTATTTCTAACATGGCTACTATAAAACTGAAATGACATGTGTGTCTCTCATTATATTTACTTCAGTAAGGGCTATTTTAAGATGTGCCAAGTCTAGGATAATCATCAAGAACAGGCATTGGTAAACCACAGTCATTGGTGAGATGGGGTCTGGTGCCCTCCTCAGTAAAGGAAATTTTACTGAAACATAATCACACTCACTGACTCGTTTACTTACTGTCTATGGCGGCTGTTGTGCTACATCGGCCAAGTTGAGCATTTGCAACAGATATGGAATGGCCTACAGGCCCTCAGATATTTACAAACTGGCTCTTTGAAGAAGAAGTATGCTGACCTGAGAGCATTAGTTCCAGAATGGACTGTTTGGCTTAAAATCATGTCTCTGCCACTTTTCAGCATAGGAAGTTGGGCAAGATACCTCATGTCTCTGTGCCTCAGTATCTGTGTCTGAAAACAGAGGATAAGAGTTCCTACTTGATACATGTAAAATTCTTTTTATTTTATTTTATTTTTTGAGACAGAGTCTTACTTTGTCTCCCCCAGTAGAGTGCCATGGTGTCACAGCTCATAGCAACTTCAAACTTCTGGGCTCAAGTGATTCTCTTGCCTCAGCTTCCTGAGTAGCTGGGACTACTGGCATCTGCCACAATGCCTGGTTATTTATAGTAATGGGGTCTCCTTCTAGCTCAGGCTAGTCTTGAATTCATAAGCTTGGGCAATCGGCCCATCTCGGCCTCCCAAAGTGCTGGGATTATAGGTGTGAGCCATTGCTCCTGACTGTAAAATTTTTTAAATAATGTCTCACATATACTAGGTCCTCAATAAACATTATCTGCCATTACTTTTACTGCTAGCAATGATCACAAATTAGAATTGCACATTTTTGCTTTGTCTTTTTTCCTTCTCTCCCCAGATTAAAAACCCTGAGGAAGCAGAGAAATTTTCTGTCTTGTTCCAGCTGTTTAACTGAGCACGGCTGTTGGCCTCCAGTTGAGATTCAATAAATATGTTTAAATGAATGAGCTACAGAGGCAGGAAGTAATTTGCCAAAAGCTACGTGGCCAGGACTTGAACTTGGTTCTGTCTGCTCCCCAGCTCTCACCCTCTCTTGCTACACCACGTGTGTCTATAGACCAGCAGGATCATCATCAGCTGGGAGCTTGTTAGAAATTCAGGCACTTAGGCTCTATCCCAGTCCTACTGAAGCAAAAACTGTTTTAACAAGGCCTCCAAGAGATTCACAGGCATGGTAAAGTTTGAGAAGCACTGCTCTAGGCTGCAATTCCAAGACTCATGTGCTTATTCATTCAACAAGTAATTAATTGTAGTATCAATCTTCATGCTGAGCATTCTGTTTGGACCCCCTAATTCCAGAGCCGATTAGTTCTACTCACCCATCAGGGCTCACGGGTGCTTAGGGTCTCCAGCAAGCATCCATGCACTGTGTCTGAAATGCCCTTTCTCCCACGGGGTTCAAATCACTGCAATGCTGGGGTGACCTCTCTGCACCAAATCTGTTTGGTATTCCACACCAGTCACTAGTGACAAGGCCCCAGGTTCCAGCAGATGCAGAGGTTCAGAAAATCCACTCATAAATAATTTTCCCCCAGGAGCCTGCCTCCACGAATTGGTTCTCCTGTGCATTTTACACACCAGTGGTCGCACTACCAAAACACACAATCCATTCCTGAGCTTAATTGCTCAGGCACTTTCCTTTTCAATTTTACAAATGAAAGCAAATCATCTCCTAATATTACAAACCAATTAAAGTTTTCCTCATACTGTTTTTTTTTGTTGTTGTTGTTACACTTGTTACCCAACTCAGAGGCCCTTCATTCTTTGCCTGTTTTCTTAGAAATTGTCCCTTATGTGGCTTTTATGTGAGATGACGGTGTTTAAAATTAGCACAAAATCTTACAACGGTTTCACATTTGTCACAGCCAGAAGTTTCAAATTGTGGTCATCAGATGAACACTTTAAATTAGAAAAAGACTGATTAGCATAATTCTTAAAGATCTGAACTCTAAACTCACAGATGGCCTCTGAGAGGATTGATGGTGCATAAAGGAGATTAGGATAAATCTAATTACTGAGGGGGTGTTCTCGTTTCTCAAGTGGTGAGCAATGGAGAAGAAGTGATGGATGAAGAGATGGATATAATGAAGCCCCATTAAAGTCTTTTTGACTCTCATTCCCTGTGATGGAACACATTATCCCATTAATGTTTCTGTGAGCTCCCGCAGACAAAATTTGGTGCTGTGCCCTAGAAAATGAATTTGGATTGCCTGTCCAGCTCTTTGCATGTGTCCATGGGATTTAATGAGGCCAACACACCCTGCGTGTCTGTTGAGCTGACATCCTTGCACATGGGCTGGAAGCATCCTGCTTTGGGAATGGGCCTTCCTGCTGGCTGGTTTACAAACAGTACCCAGACCAGAGTCCCACACCTTTCCTGTTCCCACAGAATCTCCCCTGCACCATGCTGTTAAGGCACATGTCTCTAGCATACCCACTCATAGTGCTGCTTTCGTCTGCAAGGGCCTATCTCTGTCCACCTTCATGTGGTCACTGTCACACCCCAGGGTTCAGGGAAAAAAAAGTGGCAAGACAGAGCCTATGATTCAGTCACGGAGATGGTGATGTAAGTAATAACAAGGGATATTTCACAGCCAGATATAAGATAAGGGCCTGACTGGCTCCACCAGCTCAGAGAAGAGAGTCACACAGTGATGGACCATCAAGGAAAAGCCGTGGCAAGAGGTGAGACTTCTGTGGGATTTGTAGAAATGCCCATTTCTGCCATGTGTGACCACGACAGCATCCCTGGTGGTCTGTTTGCTTCTACTCTTGAGCCCCTGTGGCCCAGCAACATTTTAGGGTGGAGATCAGACCATGTGATTCTCCCTCCAGTAGCAATCAGAGCGTGCCTTTAGGGAGTGCTCACTGTGCTCAGTGCCCATCTCACTTAATCTTCACAATAGCCCTGTGTGCTAGGTACTGGTATCACCCCTGTACTAAAGAAGGGTAAACTGAGGCACAAAGTGGCAACCTGGCCCAGTAAGTAGCAGACTTAACTGACAAACTCAGACTCTTGACTCCCAAGCTCAGACTCTTAACCCCTACACTCCTGTTCCATGCTTGTTCTATGCCCCCCATCACACATGGAGTGAGATCTAAACTCTTCTCTGACTTCTCCTCGCTCCCATGCTCAGGGGCAGCCATGTTTTCCAGGTACTCTAAGCCTGGTCCACTGCAGGCATTTCACATTTGTAGTAGCCTCTGTTGCTTAGAAAGTTTTCCCTCCTCCTATATGCAACTTAGGAACATCAGAGTGTCCCAGGCTCTATCACTTTCTTTTGCTCCTCTTCCTGCCCAGGGGATCCCATTCAAGGCCATGGCTTTAAATATTATCTCTCAGGACTCCTAAATTTATGTTCCTCTCCTGGAACTGTTTAATGAGTTCCAAGCATGCACATATCCAGTGGCCATCGGATCATTTCTCTTGCATGAGTAGTGGACACTGGATATTTATTATAACCCCAAGAGAACCTCTGACTTGTAAATCCCCCACTTAACTTCAGTCTTTCCAGTAGGTAGCACTCACTGTCATCCAGATGCTTACTCAGGTCCACAGCCAGGAATCCCTCTTAGCTTTGGAGCTTTCACATTGAACTCTGTCAACAAATTCTACCTGCTGTACTTCCAAGACACAACTCCAAATGGCCTATTTCTTTCCATCTTCACTGAGCCATGCTTCCTAACTCAAATCACTGTATGCACCTGCACTTCCTTCCAACCCAGACCAAGTGACCTTTTTAAAATGTCACCATGGCATTCCCTTACCTAACCCCTTAAACTCCAATTTCACATAGGTCTATAGGACCTCTAGGCCACTGCCTGCCTCTGCTGGCTCACCAATGCTCAGGCACACTGGCCTACTTTTTGTTTCCTGAACATACCAAGCTCATCCAGTTCATAGGGCTTTTGCCATCCCTATTCCCTCTGCTTGGGAAACTCTCTGCCCTGGGTTTTCCAAAACTAAACCTCTTGTTATTTAGTTAGTTAAAATTTTTCTTGCTGGGTGAGGCCTTTTCCAAACTCTCTGTCCAAATTCATCTGCTTCTGCACAAAGACTGTCATCAGAGTATCCTATTTTATTTCCTTATCACTATCAGAGATAATATTTGTTTGTGTTTACTTGTTTTTGATTG
Organism: Galagoides demidoff; assembly: GCA_963574575.1. Classification (NCBI taxonomy): domain Eukaryota; kingdom Metazoa; phylum Chordata; class Mammalia; order Primates; family Galagidae; genus Galagoides; species Galagoides demidoff. The sequence goes on along the minus strand of CAUYQV010194287.1, from coordinate 31,010 downwards.
TCCTTGCACTTTGAAGACCTGGGCATAATCACCACTATATATCCCAGTACCTGGACCTTTATCAGGGGTCTATTAGTATCTGCTGAATGATCGTGGAGGAGGTAAGTCTGAAGACAGGTGCTAATATTGGGACTTCAATCCCATATCAGTGGGATGGAGAAGGGAAAAAGAACCAAAGTGAAGGAGATTTCTAGAGAGTGGGAGAAAGTCCAAAATCTTTCATTTGTTGAGTTACTATGACCCTTTAGGCCAGTGGCTCTCAACCTTCCTAATGCCTTAACCCTTTAATACAGTTCCTGTGGGTCATGATCCACAGGTTGAGAACTGCTGCTTTAGGCCCTGGTAGCATACAGATGAACAAAACAACCAAGGCCCCAAGCTGCCAAGAGCTTGAATTATAGCATGTTGTTTAAACCTTTCTTCCCCACTTTAGGATAGGGAAATGGTGAGAAATAGTTCTTCTATGAAGGGCCAGATAGTAAATACTTTTAGGTCCATAAGCATATGGTATGTGTCTCAAAGACTCTGCTATTGTAGTGTGAAATCAGCCATAGATAGTATGAAAACATTGCTATATTCCTATAAAACTTTATTTACAAAAATAAGCAGCAAAACCAACTTGACAGATGGGCCATGAACAACCCTTGGGATAGTTTTCTTCTGTAGAACTTATTTAGGCCTAATATACAAAGAAGTAGGCTTGAAACAAAAGAATCTTAAGGGTCTTACGAAGACAAATACAGGTTTATTTTTTGCCCTAAAGTCTCTCTAAAGCTCTTACAAGACAGTGGGTAGACTTGGAGCTGAAGACCTGAGGTTCTTTTAGTCTTTTGTTTTAATCCTTCCCACTAATCAATAGCTTTTGGAAAAAATCTCCCTCACAATTGGATGGAGTTAAATATACTTAATTTGAAAAATATCTAATTCAGCATGGCTAATGCATATGGCAGCTGGTGGGCACTTGGTAAGTTGCATTGACTTAACGTTAAGCTAGTGGCTTGACATCACACTGACTTCAGCAGGGGAAGAAAGCCACGTCCAACTTTGCAGCCTCCATGAAACATTTGCCATTTAGTTGTTGGCTCATTAACTTGGACATAAGAAATGCTTTCAAGAGAGAAGATGGCATTGTTATGTGCCATTCTTGCTCTGGGGTGTTTTTGGAAACAACCACTGTGATCAGAAAGGTAAATATTAAGGGAAGAGAGATAGTTGTTCTGGCCAAGCACCAAGAGCCAGGTTCCAGGAAGCTTGAGCCAACAGAATCAAACCTTCATGCACATAAAGTATTCCTAGGCTTTCTCCCTGAGTTGCCTTTGTGGAGGTTTCCAGAGAACCTTCAATGAGAATATTGAGCTAAGATAATCATCCTATGTACTATCCATCATCATTTATATAAATGAGTCTTTCATTTCCATGAGATAGGCATATAAGTTGTGTCAGACTTCTTTCCATTATGAAAACACCATTTTTTAAAAAGACACCAGTGTCTTCTATATACAAACTAAGTTAGACTCTTTGAATATGCGGTAATCATTAATACAGAACAACAAAAGCAAGGTTTACCTTGCTTCCATATGAAGACGTCCACAAGTCAGTGCCACTCTCCATTTTCCCAGGACCACCTCCCTATTTCCTGTCCCTTCACATATATCTCAACCTGATGTGAAGTGGACAACAGAGCAAGTGACTGTTGTTTGGCAGGTGGAGAACACATCTGTTTACCTCCTTGCCATGGTCCCAGTGCCTAGCAGTGTATGATAAATAGATAGGAAATAAACAAATACTGAGGAAACTCCCATCCCATGAGAAGAGAAGGACTCTGAAGTTCAGGCTCCAGGGAAATGTAGGTACTGTCCATCTCTTTAGGGACACAAGTAAACCTACTTCTGTGAAACTACTGCCAGGCAACAGACAGGAGTACGCTGAGGGGCAGTGTCCTGCTGCTTAGCTGTAGTTTCACGAAAGTCAGTTCTACCCTTCTTTCCATAGAGATGGACATCACCTATGTGTCTCTGTGCATGTGCCTTTCACCTGCCATGTTGCTGGATTTTCTCAGTCTCCCTGAAAATTAGGTATTTTTGATCCATAGTGTATGGTGATCTTAGCTCCTCAAATGGGGACAGTACTACTCACACTGAAATGCTATGGAGAACTCACTGAGGCACACTGCAGAGAACGCTTATTCAGCTCACTACGACTCTAATGAGCAATGGTGGCTGGTCTTACATGTGCTATTTCTTTGTTCTTGTTAAAGATGAAGAAGTAGAAGAGTCTCAGTGGGTTTCAGTGATCAGCCCACAAGCTGCAAAATGTGTCATAGTGGGCTTTGCCCATGTGTCTGTTCCCTCTTTACTCACAGGGAGGGATCAGGCCAGAACACTGGCTCTGTCTCCCTCCACTCCACCCACCTTCTTACCTTAACCCCATGAGTTCCAGAGTGCTATGGACTGAATGTGTCCTCCCGCCCCAAATTCATGGTTAAAACCCAAATCCCAAGTTACAGCATTTGTTGGTAGGACTTTTGGGAGGTAATTAAGGTTAGATGAGATTGTAAGGGTGGAGTCCTGATGAAGACGGAGTCCCTGAGATGGTGGGATTTGTACCCTGGTAAGGAGATGAAAGAACTAGAACTTTTTCTCTCTGCTACTTATAGATACAGTGAGAAGGCAGCCATCTGTGAGCCAGGAACAGGGCCCTCACTAGTATCCTGACTATGCTGGCACCCTGCTCTTAGACTGCCAGCCTGCAGAACCATGAGAAATCAATGTGTTGTTTAAGCCACCCAGTTTATGATATTCTGTTACAGCAGCCCGATCTAAGACACCTTAAGATGGCTATAAATTCTCCTTTAAGTGCCTTAAGAGGATTAGAAAATAGGTTATATACTTATTTTATTTTCTATGCTAGGCCCCTATGATACAATATAAAGATAATTCTTTGTATTATAAACTAGAACAAAGATCTTAAGTAAAAGTCTTACCTATACTGGACAGTTGTTGATATTGGCTAAGTCAATTTCCTTCTTTCCAGGTGGGAATGCATAGGATCTTAAAGGCTTGAGTGGGCCCCATTCTTTGCAGAATGACCAGGTCTGACCTGTAACGATACTGCAACATCACTCATGCCATAGGTCCCTACCACACAGACAGAATCTTCCAAATGTATATGTATCCTTGGCATAAGAGCATTGCTAGGTCCATGATTAACAAGCCAGAAAGGGGAGAACCACCTGGAAGAGGGGATGAAGCATTTCAGAAAGATAAGTCCAAGTGCATTTATGAGCTGAATGCATCCCTCAGCCTGCTTAGCTGTGCTGCGTGGTTCATAAACCAGGGATTAAGTCAATTTTCATTTTAGCTTTTTATTTCACCTTTAAGCAACCTCTAAGGTTTCCAGAAGAATTTTGTTTGACCTTTAGCTAAAGTTCAACCTCTACCAAGATACAAATTTTGGGTGGTCCCTGGGTGATCACTTAAGACAGATTTCACTATAATTCAAGGAAAGGATAATCCCTGGCCTAAGAGTTCACAAAGGAAGGATTCCCAGTGGTCTCAGAGGTGGCAAAAGTTATGGATTTCATCCTGCTAATGAATTTTAGTGATATTTTCATTGTGTAACATTGATCACTGATGTCAGCCTGGATACATTTGCTGGATATTGAACCCAGAGCATTTCTGTACCTCAACCTGGTCCTAAATGAAGATTATCTCAGTGTTACCTTGTACTGTAGGCCCTGGAAAAAAGATGCGCCTATGGGACAGGGGACCTTTGCAAGTTGTCATTTACTTCCAAAGTTATGATAGCAATATCAAACCCATCACTGTGACTCTGCTGCCCAAGTCAAGCAGCTCTTTGCTATCAGCACATATGCCCTAGATGTGCATCTGTCTAACTGCTAGCCTTCATGAGCCCCCTCGGCAACACTGGGAGAGGGAATGTGGAGGGGAGCAATGGATAGTGATACAGGCTCTTTCAGTTTACAGTAAAGAATGGACTTTTAAAAGAATCTGCTTATTCCATAACCTGACTTGTCTACTAGATCTGCCTGACTCTTAAGGAAGTATATGAAAATCTCTCTGTATGTATTTCATCAAAGGGATTTTCCTTGATTATGTTGGTAGCTTCTGGATTCTGGCATCCCTACCATAAAGACAGAGTTGCTCCTGTCTATAAAAGTGAAAACAGGGCTCCCTGTTGGCATGAAAGTTAATTCATTTCTACCTGCAAACTCTACATCCCTTAAATAAAGAGAAACTCAGTGCTCACCTCACTATGCCTCAGAACAGGGTGTTGGTACCTGCCATTCCTTGAACTTCTGAAATGCTCTGTGAACCCTTTGGCCCCTCTGAGCATCTCAGGAGACTAGAACCATATTCATTTTAAAGGAAGGGCTCCTAGCTTCCTGCAGACAGCTCACCTCCATGATGCACTGGAGTTGGCCTCTCCTATTCTCTTTCCTATTGATACCTCAGGCTATTAGGTTTATTAATTAAACAATAATTGGTGGGGGTGAGTATACAAGGAGATAAATGTCTCACAAATAGACTCCAAGCTTGCAGGCAGGAGCCATGCAGTGATTTATAAAGTGTTTATATTTCTGGCTTTTTTTTCCCCTCAGGAAAAAGTAATCATTGCTATCATCATGTGAAAACAGAGATGCTTGTTTTCTGGGCAGACTTGGAAACCAGCCAAGGCAGCATGAATATTGCTGGAATTTCTACACACCTGCTGTAGTACCATGCCCCACATATGCCTGCCCCACAGATGCACTTTATCTTCCCAGGAAGAGTCACCTCAAAGCCTCTTCTCTCCAGCAGAGCCCTAGGTATCTGGGGAATAGGGGGCTAGTGGGGCTGCTGCCTCTTCTGATTGGCTGCCTGGCTATGACTATGATCCCAGAATACCCAGAGAAACTTACACTTCTCCACTCTCATCCTCTAGCTCCCTCACACACCTATAATAATACACATTTTCTTAAAAGCAAATAGTAGTGTCTTGATGGCAGCACTTGCCCCACCATGGCCCTCCCTTTCTGCCCTCACCAGGCACTTTCTGACATCCCTACCTTTTAGACAGGATTTCTCAACTTCAGGCTGTATTGAAGTTTTGGGTCAGAATATTCGGTCCCCTTTCTTTTTTGGGGGGGGGGATCCTGCACATTGTAGGATGTTTACCAGTATCCTTGGTGTCTACCCACTTGATGTGATGAGCACACTCCTCCTCTCCCACCTTCATTTATAACATCCACAAACATCTGTAGATGTTGCCAAATGTCCTCTGAGGGAACAAATTTGTGTTCCAGTTAAAACCAATATCTTAAGACAAGTAGAAAATGATAGAAGAATCTGAGACCTCCTCTGACCCTAAAAGGAGCCAAGGGGATTACATCATTATCAGGTTACAGGCCAGGCTTGCAGATCTTATTTCTGAGAATCTGAATGAACCAGAGAAGGGGTGGTGGGAGGGGAGTGGGGACTGAGTGAAAGACTGTACTTAGTAGACTGTCTGTACTTTTCAATTAAGGCAAGTATGATACTTCAGGATTCTTGGCCAAAGAATGATGAATTGGACTGACCCAGCTCTTTCTAGGGTGATCACCTGTAAGCCATGTCATTCAGAAAATACTTACCATATCCATCACTTAATCAATCAAAAGACTTGACAGATTCTTCCTTACTCCCTTCCCACAGCCATCCTCCCTAGTTTTTGCCAACATTTTCTTCCCCTACTCCTCCACAGCCTTTCTTCTCCCATCTTCTAGTCTAGCTTCTTCCTCCCCATCCTTCCTTTGCGGGAGAGTGGTCTTTTTGAAATGCAAATAAGACCATGCTATCTAGCCATCTGATCACTTCCTTGCCTTTCCATCCTCTTAGAATAAAATCCAAACTCCTTAACCAGGCCTGCAAAGCTAGACACTGCTTTTGTCCCTCCCTGACTTACAAGTTTCTGTTTCAACTACATGGGACCATTCTGGATTCTTCCCAGAATGTGGGCCATATATCTAGGCAGACACAAAAGGTGGTTTCTGGGAATAGTCATGACCTGAGAGAATGTTGAGTATTTACTTTTAGCGCCCTTTTTCTCCTTGAGCTCTCTCCTAGAGGATGTCTAGTTTGGTGTTTCTTTGTCCCTTACGCTGCACTAAGGCTTGTTGATAACCTTTTTGAGCCAGAAACAAACACACCTCATGCTCCAACAACAGGATCCAGTTGAAACTTAATAACACTATTTTAAATTTAATAACACTATTTTATTTTTCATTGTACTTACTTTTACAGTTGTCTCCTATTTTACAGCATGCTATACTGGTTTTTCATTACAATAGTGATATAATCTTTTTTTTTTGCAATGAATGTATTCAGGTAGAAAAAGAAAGTTGATGGGAAGAAACATAAATAATAGTAGTAGTTTCTAGACATGGAAAAAAACAGGATTAATGTTTGATATTTTAGGAACAAGGAATTCTTTGGATTTGCATTATGCTCTCATCTCTCAGAAATAATTACCCATCCCTCAGCCAGGCTAAGAAGTTGCAGTAGGCAGGAGCAGGAGACTTTGCATTATTCCTTGTAATATCACATGCATTTTTTGAAATTTGATGTGGATATCATCATACCAAAATCAGAGTCAGTGCCCCACCTGTGTGTTCCCCCAGCACTTTAAACACCCACCTCACCGGCTCCTGCAAGCTCTGGGATCATGTCTGTTCTGTCCACTGTTGTTGCCACAGTGTCTAGCAAGGAGAATGTAGAGTACAAGATACCATGTAAATACATCTTGGTTGGATGAATGAAATGGAGCAAAGGAGAGAAAGTTATAAAAAGGTCTGGGCCACATGAGAAGAAAAAGGCAGAATGAGATGACCATATAATCTGTGTCAATGAAGGAACTACTCTGCCTCCCCCGGGAAGACAGAGGCAAAAGGGTTGATGAAGAGAATGACTTGGGGAGCAGCTTCTGTTTCCCTCTTTCGTACCAGAAGTTGACCTCCAACAGCCTAGGAAACACTCTTGGGCAGCTTAGCCCAGCTGGGTCTTGTGCGCAATCAGAGAACACAGTAAAGAACACACAGAAACTGGCAAGACAGGAGCTTGCTTGTCCCTCCTTTTTCTTTCTACCTGGAGCTTTACCTTTACAGATTTGTAGCACTTGAAAGTATGTTTCCCTAGCTATTTCTGGATTGTAACAATTCCTTTTTTCCTACTGACAAAATCTGAAATTTAGCCTGAAGCACTCTCTTGCCAGGGAGAGAACTGTATCAGACGTGTGATGTGTGATAAAATACTATGGTAATGTGGAATAATGCTTTGAAATGTTGCCAGAGTGAGCATGCATGCAGAATGATTGAAACCACCTGCAAATGCAAATGGTAGCTCTGTGGCTCATCTGTAACCTCAGTGTAGGAAAACGGCGATATTCTTTTCCCTCCTTTGCAATTTGCACAGCCTCTTGTTGGAAACTACAGAGATTACACTATTGAGAGTAACTGCCATGTTTACTCAATGCACAATTTTTTTCTAATACAGTGTCCCCGTGTAGCCATCTATCTTGCGAGGTTCTGGTCCTGTGGATGTGGCTATGAGTGCCTCACTGAAGGAATGGAGGTGCCAAACTCAAACTCTGTATGAGAGGGTATGCAGGCCACTTCTGCATTGCTGAAAATGACACCTACTTTGTCCATCTTAGAAATAAAGGCTGTATGATTAAACAGGATTCAACATACCCCTCTGTGTTTCTCAGTGGTGAATTCAATGGGACTTATCAGGGGGTAGTCTGAAAAACTGGAAGAGCCAAAATTGTTGGGTGTTTCCTGTATGTCAGACATTTTATCTCTTTTTAAAGGGAAATCTCATAACATACTATCCAATAATAGTATCGTCCTCATTTTAACATTGAGAAAACAGAGAGTCAGTAATTTGCTCAAGATCTCACAGATATTAAGTGACCCAGCTGGGACTTCATCACAGGTCTGCATGACTCTGAAGGCTGAATTCTTTCTATGACAAACAAGGTCCAGCTAAACCAGCACTTTTCTCTAAGTTGTGGCTAAACTTGGATTATTCACAGCCTTTCAGCATTATTTATTGGTATTCATGTACCCATTACTAGTAATATGCATGAACCAAGGGGGAAGGCATTCAATCATGAAGAATCAGTAGCCTAAATGTGAAATTTCTCACAGATATCAGAACACCAGGGGGCAGAGAGGACAGCACATTTTAAAGGCATTTGCTTCTTAATGACAATCGAAACCTCATTTTCTTTTCCTACAAAGGGAACAAGAGGATTTATTCAGTGATGCCTTGATTAAGCTCAATTGTTTTATGACAATAGTAGTTACTATAGATTAGGTGCTTACCATAGACCAGGAGTCATGGGAAGCACTTTCCAAGAAGGATACCATAATCCTTACAACCCAATGATGTAGATACCACTACTATTAGCCCCACTGGATAAATATAAAAGCTGAGGCTTAGAATTTAAGTATTTTACCATGGTCAGTCAGCTCAGTTGGGATTCAAACCTGGGTCTTTCTGGCTCTGAAGTCATGTTCTTACCCTCGATGTCATCTACAGACCTTTTCTAGCTACCATCTATGTGTTAGGCAAATAAGGAAATCATTTTATCTGGGAGTGAAAATCAGAAATCATGGCTGGGAGTGGTGGTTCACACCTATAATCTTAGCAGTCTGGGAGGCCGGGGTGGGTGGATTACTTGAGCTCAGGAGTTTAAGACCAGCCTAAGCTGAAGAGTGAGACCTGGTCTCTACTAAAAATAGAAAAACTAGGTGGGTGTTGTGGTGGCACCTGTAGTCCCAGTTACTCGGGAGCCTGAGGCAAGAGGATTGCTTAAGTTCAAAGAGTCTGAGGTTACTGTGAGCTATGATCACTGTATCCAGGGCTATAGAGTGAAATTCTATCTCAAAAAATAAATAAATAAACAAAAATAAAAAATAAACAGAAAATTAGAAATTCCTCAGGAGGAGTAATGTACTGCTTTAGGAAGAACCCTTGTTTAAGAACAAGGAAGGCTGGTTACCCATTGAGGTTAAGTGTAGCATTATCCCCTCTGGAGCTCACCCTTCTAATCTACAAACTGATGATACCAAAGGATATAATGTGTAAGGGCCCCTCCTGCCCTAACATTCTGTTGTTGCAGCTGTCATTGTTGCTTTAGCTGGCCTGGGCTAGGTTCAAACCCACCAGCCTGCGTGTAATGGATGTATGTGGCTGGTGCCCTACCCACTGCCCTATGCCCTAACATTCTGTAACAATTTTTTTCTTTTTCTTTCTTTACTGGTTTTTTTTTTTTTTTTTTTTTTTTTTTTTTTTTGAGAGAGAGAGACAGAGAGTCTTACTCTGTCACTGGAGTACAGTGGTATATTCATGGTTCACTGCAACCTCAAACTCCTGGGCTCAAGCAATCCTCCTGCCTCAAGTTCCTCAATAGCTAGAACTACTGACACAACCCACCATAAAAACTAATACATTTTCATGTTTAGTAGAGAAAGGATCTTGCTATGTTGCCCAGGGTGGTCTAGAATTCTTGGTCTCAGGAGACTCTCCCACTTCAGTTTTCCAAAGTGCTGACAGGGGTGAGCCATCACACACAGCCACATTCTGTAATTCTACTAAATATGTTTTCCCATCTTTCGTCATTTCTCCCAGGGCTTGAATTTCTCTCTTTCATGGCTAATAGAAGTGAGGTACATCGACGGTGAGGCTGCCCTTCTCTGGTGCCCTGCAATCATCTGGACATCCTGCCTCAATGGAACCATTCTAACATCTAGCCCTATGGCTGGCCAGTCAAATCCCAAGAGCTTTCTAGAAATGCAGACACTATATCTAGGGCTATGAGTATTTCCCCTCTCTTCTCATCCCCTTTATGTTCTCCAGTCCTCCACCTTCAGATCTCAAAACTGGCTTCCCTCCACCCCAGAACCTATGTACATGCTGCCCCAGCTGCTCTTTCCCCCCCTCTTGGGGTCAGCTGCCATCCTACCCTCAGATCTGGGCAGGAAAACTAGCCTGACCCTTAACTTCTGAGACTCTTTCATTCTAGACTATCCCTTTTCTTTAGAATATGTCTTGTAATTGGTCCCTATTTGTCCAGCTGGGTCAGTGTCTGGGTCTTCCACTATACCTAGTCATGTTCCAGCAGTCAGCCCAGGACCTAGCTCAGAGGAGCCTCCTCAAACTTGTCAGAATGGACACACTAACCTACCACACACATTTGCTTTCTCTTGAGATGCAAGAAAGGAAGATGGTAGACAGTGTACAGTGTACAGAGTGAGATCTTGTCTCAGTTCACAAAGCAACGTCTCAGCATCAAGTCCTCTGCTGAGCTAATTTTTCTGTTTTTTCTCCATCTCCAAACAGCAAGTAATCTTGAAAATCAATGGCTGAGACCAAAGAGACTTATGAACGTTAAGAAGATTATACACATAAATGTACCAACTATGACAGCCACGCTAAGAAGAATAGTAATATTGCACTGAGTGCTAGTTTATCAACCTGTGCCACTTACAAAATTCACAGCCAATTTAATTAAAAATATAACAGCTCTGAAAGCTGCTAAAATGACTACAACAACAATCAATCATTTTGTAATAGTGCTGAAGATCCATTAGAGACATTGCACTGCATGACAACTTTTCTTAAGCCCAGATAGTAGGGGCATTTCATTTTGGGCAATTAATGTCATTGCTTTTAAAATATTGACTATCTATAAAGAAGAAAATACTAAACATCTTTATAACCCTCATTTTTTATGGTCAAAACTTGCTTAGAAAGGTGCTTGGAATTTATTTGTTATAAGCTGCACATTTCACATTCAGAAAATTAAAATGGTTTCTACTGACTAATGCATTTAATCATTTAGTTGATTTAATGAAAAACACTATGCATTTTTCTCTTCTAGGTTGGTAAGATTAATACTTTCTGTTCATTAGCAATCAAACATGGGAGGAAGGTTTACATCTTATTCTCACTTAACTCATTGCCTTTTATTTCAAAAAAAAATTCTAATAGAATTTAAATGGTATCTTTTAAATCACTTGGAATTTTTTCTCCTAGTAACTCACTTTGTCTTGTGGAAGACACATTGCTAGCCTGTGACACAAAGACATTTATTCCTGACTTCCTCCTCCAGTCTTTTTGGGGGATGCATGTATTTGGAGGAGAAGGGTAGAGACTTCAGAAAAAATTATGAGTCTAATTTCCAGTGCCCCTAACTCATTAATACATCAGTGACATAGTAGCATCCCTTGGAATTCTGTTAAGAAAGGCCCTTTGATTTATTAGTGGGATTTTATGAGCTACCTGGGAATGTGAACCCATTAAAAATGTTAACTATAAGCATCTGGGTTTCATTGAATAAAGAATGGAAGCTACCACATGAAAGGGACTCTACACAAATGTGACACTCCTCTTCCATCGCTCCCAAAGCTTTCCTTTATAAATGTCACTTCATCACAGGGTGCCATCTGCAGTCATAGTCTCATCTCTGTTACCCACTGTTATTTTCAAGAGCATATAAACGAGCAGGTAAATTCCTCTCCCCTGGAAATGCCTCTGAGGGTGGATTCCTCAATGCAACCATTTTTTTCTGACTAGACTGGTTACAAAATAATATAAATTATTGAATAATAGAGCCAGTAGTTTAAAAGCAGCATCTTTAGCCGGCATTGTGGCGGGCACCTGTGCTCCCAGCTACTCACTTAGGAGGCTGAGGCAAGAGAATCACCTAAGCCCAAGAGCTGGAGGTTGCTGTGAGCTGTGATGCCACAGTCCTCTACTAAGGGCGACAAAGTGAGACTCTGTCTCAAAAATAAAAAATAAAAATTAAAAGCAGCTTCTCCAGATTTTCTTTGCTGCCATATGTTTTGAACCCCAAATGCTTCATAGGAGGAAATAATAAAAGGCAAGTGATAGTATTTTTTACTGAGTATCAATACAATGTGTTAAGGACAGTGGGCATAAAAATGAAAGAAAAACACTGAATCAAGAACACTGAATGGGTGAGGGTGAATTAACCATTGGGCAGTACAAAAATACTGTAATGCATTTTAAGGAGGTGTGTGATGAGCCAGCCATCTAAGTATAGGGACACAGGTTTCCTCAATATGTACTCTTTGTTTCAAGGTGTTTTTTGCTTCTTTTATGTATATGTAAATGAATTCATCTATATTCCTCATTGTATTATTATTGATTTGTACCAAGAGGAGAAAACAAGAACTTTCTTTTCTATCTCAGAGAGTTGGGAAGACTAAAACATGAGGAATCCATGTGTTATAACCTTAGGATAGTGATATACTCCTTCTAAGAACTGATAAGGAGAATAATTATTTTATGATTTGTACAATCACTTGTCTCCCCCCTACACTGTAATATCCATAAAAGCCAAATCAGTACCTGATTGTCAGTCATCACAGTTCCAGCATTAACAGTCTCTATTATATGGGTGGCAGGTGCTAAGGAAACATTTTTTGAATGAATGAATAAATATTATTTTCTGAGGTCCTTTCTATTGGACCATTACCAAAGCAGGACTAAACGTCAAGTCACACTCCTGCACTATTGTTGAATTTCTGTTCACCCTTCAGGACCGCTCAAATGTCAACCCCTCTGGGATACCATTCTTTGCTCAGGCACCATTAATGTTTTGTACTTATCTCTGTGCTTGAGTACCCAGATTTTCTTTTGCCTTCTTCTTTTCATGTAGCCCCTCTTTCATGTAGAAAATCATCCTGTTCCTCATGAGGTTGACTCCCTTCCTAACAGGTCTCCGGGGTTGGTGGGTAGGTGGGTGGGTTCATGATCCAGATCTGGCTTCTCAGAGCACCCCATCCCTCTGGATATGGTTATTGGTTTAGCAATGGGCAGGTAATTCAGATTGAGCCAGAGTACCCTGTATAAATTTTTTATAAACATCATTGGGAAAAAAAGCAATCTTTTTATTATAAGCAAGTAGGATGTGAGTCACATGCTGCTGGTGTTCATATGACCCTCTCGGCAGAGAGGCTGCCTGAAAGACACACAGAGAAACAAAGCCCCTAATGGTATTTCTTGTGTTCTGGATCCAGCCATGCCTGAACCAACATGCACTAATAAACTCTTTATCCTTCCCTTAAGGCAGATTGAATTGAGTTTTTATCACTTGCAAAAGGATCTCTTCATTTCCCTATGCTATAGTCCACTGAACATGGGCTCCTGAGAATGTGGGTGGTTCATTCCTGTATCACCATTGCTAAGCATAGGCCCTGTCCTCAGTAAAAAGCTTATTGAATAAATAAACCAGCACAATTCTAAAGCAAGGACATTTCCACAGGTATAAGGGTCTGGGGTGGGCGGGGTAACACTGTCAACAGGAGCTATTTGGGGGCTATGTATCTTTTGGATCAAAGTCTCATAGAAGAAGGAAGAAATCATGCAGACATTAGAAAGCAGAGGCTCCAAGGTCAACTGAAAGAGAGGGAGTGGCATTCAGCCAGCCAAGGAAACTCTTACAGCAGCTCAAGATGACACAGCAGGTGCTGTGCAGCCACAAAATGGATTTCATATGTCTGCATTCCCACAGTGGCTGGGCCTTAATCATCATGACAGTATTTCTGCAGCAAACAGAATGAAAAATCCACATGCTTTGGAAATATTAAATTGTTAATAAGCCCCTTATAGCTTTGTTTCTTCTTTGAACTCCATGAATGGTTTTTGGTCACAGAATAGGTAAATTAAACCATCTCAGTTTGAGCTACTAATTGCGGGCCTCTCAAAGGCTGCCTAGAAGAAAAGTTCTTACACTCTGGGAGGAACAGATGGTACCAAATTTTGATTTTTTAAGTGTAAAGCTTGGACATACCTGCCCCCACCTCCAAAAAAATCAAGAAACCATGACTTGCCAACCTTTTTAGAAGAAGAGGATTCTGTGATCCAAAATTGTGAAAATCTATACGAATACGAAGCTTAAAAATCATCCACACCTGGGTGTAAATCCCAGATTTGCCATTTCTTTGGGCTGGAAGACCTTGAACAGATAATGTCTAGGAACCCTAACATTGTCATGTGTAAAATGGGACTACACCACCTCTGCACAGAAATTTTGTGCAAATCGCTGATGTTAAGGAGCTAGTCAGAATGTGGTGCCTAGTAAGAACTCAATGTTCATCATCATGATGTCAACAGCCCTGGTTATTATGATAATTTCAAGTATCCATGCCAAACTTGGCATTGCCAAATGCCTTACTAGGTACAAATTAACATCTCTAATGTATTTGTCTACTTGTCATCATATCTCCACATGTCTTATCCAACCATCATGTCAAAGTCTTCCTTTGGTTCAGAGGTACTTATCCTTTGGGGGAGCCATGAACCCCCTTGAAAATCTGGTAAAAACCTAGGTGATGAGCCCCTCTTGAGCTTCTGTAGCACCCTGTACAGAAATACCTGACCCCTACCCACCATCCCTGTAGCCTGCTGAGTTGTGATCACCCACTTTCTCAAGTCTCTGGGGGGAGATCAGGGACTATATCTGCCCAGATAACCATTTTCTTTCCCTTGCTTAGCTCTTTGCCTGCCAGAGAATAGGTGTTGAATATTCACTGAATGAATAAACAAAAATCATAAAACCTTCCTGTGATGCTTTAAAAATTCACCTATGCTAAAGCTTTGCATCTAATTTGGGGGTCTGCATGAGGAACCTCTGTTTTAGCTGCTCATTGCAAATGCAGTAGGGGGATTTTTAGACCAAATAATGAAGGAGCTATACTACAGGCCAAAAGAATATGTAGATTAAGTGGCTATCTCAAGAGAGGAAGGATAAAGTTGGCATTGACCTTGCATTGTGTTAGTGATGAAGGGAAACTTTGTCCCTCATTTTACAAAGATGACAAGGAGAGCTGAGCCCTGTTCAAATCACCTGGCTAGTAGCAAAGAGAATGCCTCTTTACCTCCTGGCTTTCAGACCAGGCTTATCAAAACAGAACCTTTTCCCTCTCCCTTTCCCCCACACTTTCCTCCTGAAGCTCAGTCCTTGTAAAAATTGAATAAAGATTTCCTTCCAAGCATGGCCATAGGATAATTGAAGGAAATACAGGATTTACATGACCTTGGTCAAATTAAGGGACAGACTTTTATAAGAAAGAAAGAGTTAATTTAAATCTTTTTTTAAATTAAATCATAGCCATGGACATTAATGCAATTATGGGTTACAATGTGCTGGTTTTACATACAATTTGAAATATTTTCATCAAACTGGTTAACATAGCCTTCACCTCATTTTCTTAGTTATCGTGTTAAGACATTTATATTCTTTTAAAACCTATAGAGGGAAGAGCTTGCCTTGTTGCTTCATTAGAAAGATGAAATCATTGTCTTTATTTTTTGTTAACTTTGGAAGGAGAAAGACCTGGTATTGAGAGCTGGCCTGGTGAGGTCAGGGATTATCTTTTCCTCCTGACAGAGGCTCAGCACAGCCTTCAGCCCAAGTCCTCTCTGCGGATCACCAGGAGTAGCACAGGGATGGCTCACACATTTCCCAACTCCATTTCACATTAACATGAACCCCCTGGGCAGCTTTTTCCCATTTGACATGGTAGGAGAATCCATTAATCTTACCACCACATATGCAGGATATTTTGCAGAAGCTTAGCCAGAGGTTTGGGTTTTTTTAACCATAGGGGGGAAAAACCCTACCCTCCTCATCATGCCAGATGCTCCATCGGATAAACATCAAACACGGTTTTAAGAGAAATATGACATGATCTGAGAACATCTGCAATTCTCTAGAATATACTGTTGTCGGAACTGAACTTAAACTAAATAATAGGCATCAGACGTCAAAGGTTTTGTGCTAAATCTTTTCATTACGCCACAAATAACTCTTTCTGAAATGACATCAGGCTGAATTAAAAATGCGCCAGGGCAGTAACATTACCACGACTCAAGCACAGACACACTCAGGTTATTGATAGTGGCACACATTCCTGCATTCCTGTTTCAGAGGTGTAAATTATAGAGCAGACATGATGGTCTCTTGCCATTGTTACTTTGATTTGCCATGGATGCCACAAATTCAAGACATCACTCGTTTTTATAATAACAAGATTAGCTGCCACCTAGCAACATCCCAGGCACTGTGGGGGTGGGGGGTCACATGCATGCCTCTCCTGTAATCCCCTGGAGGTCCCCAGAGACAGCAATTATTACCTTCAGTGTCATATATCCAGCATTGAGGCCTGGTGCCTGAGTGGATGGTTTGTGGAGTGCTGACTGTGCACTAAGCATTCTGCTGTGCATTTTACTTATAATATCTTACTTAATCTCACCAAACTCTTTTTTTTTTTTTTCCAGAGACAGAGTCTCACTTTTTCACCCTCGGTAGAGTGCCATTGCATCACAGCTCATAGCAACCTGGAGCTCTTGGGCTTAGGTGATTCTCTTGCCTCAGCCTCCTGAGTAGCTAGGACTACAGGTGCCCGCCACAACGCCTGACTATTTTTTGTTGCAGTTTGGCCGGCGCTGGATGCAAACCCACCACCCTCAGTATATGGGACTGGCACCTACTCACTGAGCCACAGGCACCTCTCCAATCTCACTAAACTCTTGAGATCACTGTCATCATAACCCTCAATTTACTCCCAAAGAAAGTGAGACGAGTCTCAAAACTGGGCCTACATTACTCCAAAGTTTAATCACACTGTTCCATTTAACAGTATGAGGGAGGGCCATTTTTGGTTGAGTATAGACACTGTAGTTAAACTCCTGGACTCTACCCTTGTTAGCTGTATGGTCTTATACAAGCACTAGTTAGCCTTCCCATGGCCCATTTTCCTTATCTGTAAAACGTCAAAGCAGTACTTAGCTCAGAGGGTTGAGATAGTGAGATGCAAAGCATTTAGCAGTGTCTAGCACAGAATAAGGGCTCAGCAGACTGTTAGTATTGTTAAAAATGGCAATGACCATAGCCCCTCTTGTTATTTTCATACAAAATAAGACTACCTTCACAAAAGATATGGGGATTAAAACAAAACAAGGGATGAAGGGTGGTTGTAATTGTGTGTTAACGATTAAGGTAAGAGATGCTCCACGAAGCGGTACAGAGCTGCACTGACTGGAAGTGGGGTGCGGAGACAATGCCTCCTTTATCATGTTAGATGGGCTTGGATTACTGATTTTGGGAAGCCATGTGCTGCTCAGTGTTAGCATAGCATCAACAAGACTTTACTCTCTTTCATCTCTACAAGAATCCGTACTGAGGCCCTTGCCTTGTGATTTTCACGCTGGTCCTGAGAAAGACTCTTTGGCTTCAGGGATGAGGCGGAGAAGGGGAGCACCATCTTCTGAGTTCCTCAGAGTAAAGCATGCCCCTGAAGCAAGACAGTCACTCTGGTTTGCATTTAAGACAAAATTAGGTCTAGTGATTGAAACATGGATTGGGTTATGTCATATCTTTAATGTCCTCTAACTTGAGAATGAAATCCAAATCCTGTAGCATAATCTGCATGCTCTGGGCCACCTGATTTCTCTTTCCTCTCAGACCCATGTATGGGTCTCTAACAACCTAGACCCACCTTCTGTCCTTTGATCACATGAACTTCCTTCCATCCTTAGGGTCTTTACACCAGCTAGTCCTTTGCCTGTAATGTTGTTCCTAAGTTTTTTTGTAGCAGCCATTTCTTCTGCTGGGTCTCAGCTCACATGTTAATCTTCAAAGAGACCTATCTTGTGACCCCCTTAAACACTGCAGCTCTTTCTATCCAATGTTTTTCTTTTTCTTTATTAAATCATAGCTGTGTACATTAATGCAGTCATGGGGTACAATGTGCTGGTTTTATATACAATCTGAAATATTTTCGTCAAACTGGTTAACATAGCCTTCATGTCATTTTCTTAGTTATTGTGTTGAGACATTTATATTCTACATTTAGGAAGATTCACATGTACCCTTCAATGTTTTTCTTTATAATATCCACTGTTAACTGAAATTATCTTTTTAAAAATACATTTATTTATTCAAACTTTTAAAAAACTTTAAATAAAGTGACAGAAGATAAATAATTGGGGTGTGAAGTATGGAGAAATATGATCAACATATAAGACAAACCTACACTATTGGGTGGGGTATGGTGGCTCATGTCTGTAATCCCAGCACTCTGGGAGGCAGTTGTGGGAGGATGGCTTAAGCTCAGGAATTCCAGAACAGCCTGAGCAAGAGCGGACCCCTTCTGTACTCAAAATAGAAAAATTCAGAGCTGAAGAACATTCTTCTTAGTAAAGTATCATAAGAATGTAAAAGCAAGTATCCAATGTACTCAATAGCAATACAAAACCAATCAACAACACCCCCATATAAATGAAAAACACAATTAAAATCAAGTTGGGGGGAGGGAACATGGAAAGGAATCAGGGGAGAAGGGTGGGGGGATTGGTAAGCTTTCACCTAATGGGCACAATGTAAGGGTACACATCATGTTTTCTGGGCAAATGGGTCAACCACAACTTGAACTTTACCTAACAAACAAGGCAACTTAATCATTTGTACCCTCCAGCAACTCAGGAGGCCAAAGCAGGAAGTTGGGTTAAGCCCTTGAGTTTGAGGTTGCTGTGAGCACATTGTTGTGAGCTAGGCGAATGCCATGGCACTCTAGTCTGCAGCAACAGAGTAAAGATTCTATCTCAAAGAAAAAAAAAATCTAAAACTGGTATCTTTCACAACAGATAAAAATTTGCATAGATAGTCTTCATATGGACAGCTTATAAGTTCCCATCCCCTTTCAATGTCCCAGAAAGACCAAACCAACGCAGGGAAGGCAAGCCAGGCAAATGTTTGGGCCAAGTTGACTCCTCAGTGGGTCAGGCACACTATATCTCTATGTGTTTTCCAAACTTATTTCTTCAATAATTTTTTAATTGATGTGTTGTATAACAGAGATACCTATTTGGAGGATACAGCTGATGTTTTGATGCACTGATATAATGTGTAAAGATCAAATCAGGGTAATTATAATATAAATCACCTTAAATATTAATCTTGTTTTTATTCTAGAAACTTTGGATTCTTTTCTATTAGTTATTTTGAAATGTATAATAATTATTGTTAACTAAAGTCACCCTTCTGATCTATTGAACACTAGATCTTATTTTTTCTATCCAACTATATATTACTCGCCAGTAATTAGCCTCTTTTCACCACCTTTCCCTTCTACCCTTCCTCTGGTAACCACCAAACTACCTGATGTTTATGAGATCCACTTGTTTAGCTTCCACATATAAGTGACAACAGGCCATACTTGTCTTTCTGTACTGGGCTTATTTTGTGTAACATGATGACCTCCAGTTCTATCCATGTTGCTATAAACGACAGTATTTTATGATTTTGTGGCTGAATAATATTTTAATGTGTGTACATACTACATTTTCTTTATCTATCCATTGGTTGGCACTTAGTCCTAACCCCATTTTGCCTTTAAATGATGAAAAACCTGGCTGACATCTTCTTCTCAGCCCCCTTTACAGACAGCTGGGGCCATGTGAATGACTTTCAGGTCAGTCAGTGGGAGCAGAAGTGCTGTTTGCCAGTTCTTGACTCTCAATACACTCTTCCACACTACTTTAATGCTCCCCCCTCCCCCCATGGTAGCTGAATTTAGATAATTCAGTAGAGGAATCCAAGGCCTTACATTCCCACCCAACTTGCCTTAAACTGCAATCAGAGTGGGAAATACACCTTTTTTGGTGTTAAGCTACCCAGATTTTGGAGTTATTCTTATTGCAATAATAAATCATGCTGTGATCAGGCACAGTGACTCACACCTGTAATCCCAGCACTCTTGCAGGCTGAGGTGGGTGGACTGCCTGAGCTCAGGAGTTCCTGAACAGCCTGAGCAAGAATGAGATTCCACCTCCACCAACAATAGAAAAAAATAAACAGGTGTCATGGCAGGTTCCTGCAGTCCCAGCCACACAGGAGGCTGAGGCAGGAAGATCCTTTGAGTCCAAGAGTTTGAGGTTGCCGTGAGCCACAATGCCATGGCACTCTTACTGGGGTGACAAGGCAAGAGCCTGTCTCAAAATAAATAAACAAATCAATAAACAAACCCTCCTGTAAATTCTGATAAATAAATCATTCATTAAATTTTATGAAGTTCTAAGATAGAAACAAATAAAAATGGATGTTACTTTGTCTTTGTTTCTTTCTAGCCATGTTTTTCTTTTCTTTACTTATTTATTTATTTATTTCGAGACAGAGTCTCACCCCATCACCCCAGGCGGAGGGCCACAGCAACCTCAAACTCTGGAGCTGAAGAGCATCACAGCCCACAGCAACCTCAAACTCTTGAGCTAAGAGATCCTCCTGCCTCAGCCCCCATGCAGCCAGGACCACAAACCTGGCACAAGCCCCCAACTATTTTCTCTATTCTCAGCAGAGATGGGGTCTCTCTATTACTCAGGCTGGTCCCAAACTATTAAGCTCAAGCCATCCACCCACCTTGGCCTCCAAAATGCTAGGATTGCAGGCGTGAGCCACAGCACTCAGCTGGACATTTCCTCTTTCATTTCTCTTAAACTACTACTTGTTCTTTAGGAGGCAGCTGCTTCATCATGAGGACATTTAAGCAGTCCTGTGGGGATGCCTACATGGCAAGAAACTGAGACCTTCTGCCAGCCACTACCAACTTGCCAGCCATGTGAGTGAGCTACCCGGGAAGCACATTCAATGACAAAAACATGGCTGACATCTTTTTTCTTCCTTTTTTAAAAAAAGGGTCTCAAGTTGTCACCCAGGCTGGAGCATGGTGATATAATCCTAGCTCACTGCAGTCTTGAATCTCTGGGCTTAAACCATCCTTCTACCTTAGCCTCCCTCAGCTGGGATTATCAGCACCTGCCACCCAACTCCTAACTGCAACCACCTGGGGGACCCAGAGCCAGAAATGGAAAGGTAAGTTGCTCCTAAATTCCTGACCCACAGAAACTGTGAGAGATAATAAATACTTATTGTTATTTTAAGTTTTGGTGTTACTTGTGAACATTTCGAGACTCTTAATGGCATTGACACTTCAGTAAGTCAGCACTGTTTGTTCTTGAAACAGTATACATAAAGAAACATTCTATTCCTCTCCAAGTCACAGAAGGGCTGACTCAACCCTGTGACTAAAAGGATATGGGGTAGAATCATTTAATAATGGCAATTGGAGAATAAGTCTGATTTTGACATCTTCTCGAAATCTTTAAATAGGGTGGAAGACTTAGAATTACACAGTGAAGTGCCAGTGCACACAGCATCATCCACAGAGGTGGATATCTTTCCTAGGTGGGTAGTTGACGCTAGCAGTGATGATGCTCTGAGACTCTCAATCACACCACTGTTGATGAAGTCCCTGAGTCCTTGCCATTTTTGTTGATCCATTTGCTGCACTACATAAATAACCAGAGTGACACTAGGATGGCTCAAAAATTCTCTAATAGCCTTGGAGCATTCCTAACAGGGACTCCAAGACAAGAACAGCTAATGGGAGCATCAGAATGTCTTTCTGAGGTAAATTTCTCTATAAAATTTACTTCAACATGATTGGTGGTGTTTGGGGCTGTGTTTCTCCAGATCTTGTGGCTTGTGCCCCACTTGATTTCATACAGCAGAAAGGCCTCTTTGTGAAGTTGTCTGGGGTCAAAGAAGACTTCAAATTCTCAGGGCTCAATTCTTCTCCTTTGTCAGAAGTCATGGCACTCTTGAAATCATCTTATTTATTTATGAATTTATTATTGACCTGTACCCTGAAATGGAAACTTCCACAATGAAATATAACTAAGGAGAGTGTCTGACACACAGAAAATGCTCAATAAGTATCTGTGGAATGAATGAATGAAAGACGAACAGGGGTGGGTGCAGCAGCTTACATCTGTAATTTTAGCACTTAGCACTAAGATGAGGCAAGAAGATCACTTGAGGCCAGGAGTTCAAGACCAGCCTGTGCAAGAGTGAAACACTATCTCTACAAATAACAGAAATTAGCTAGGCATGGTGGGATGCATCTGGAGTCCCAGCTACTCAGGAGACTGAGGCAGGAAGAGTGCTTGAGCCCAGGACTTTGAGATTGTAGTGAGCTATAATGATGCCACTATAAGAAAGAAAGAAAGAAGGAAGAAAAGAAAAGAAGGAAAAAGAAAAAGAAGGTGAGAGGAGAGGAGAGGAAAGGTGAGGGAGGGAGGGGGGGACAGGAGAGGGGAGGAGAGTGAACCAGCATTCAGAAGCTGTGACTTCTCATTCTAATTTTACTCTTCACCACCTCTGTGTCCTAACTTAGTCACTTCCTTAGTCTGAGTCTTGGTTTTTTGTCTGCTAAAATAGAACCGATAGTCCTCATCCTCCCTCTCTTAAAGAATTTCTTTGATGAACAAATGAGATTCATACATGTGTCTGGGAAAATACTTTATAGCTGTGAATGATCACCAGGGATATAAATGAGCTTTCCATTCTTCTATCAGTTCATATTGGGTGGGTTTTCCTGACATGCAGTCCTGAGATGGATTCGAGATGGCATTGTTCCTCTCAGGGAGAAAGGGGTTGCAATCCTTTAACCATGTCTGATTTAAGACAGGGGATTATGGACGTGTCACATATTTGCTATTTATGCCCCACCAAATGTCAATATTATGAGAAGGCAAAAATCAATAATTTACAAACAGCTTCCTCAAGATTTTAACTGTGGCACTTTTGGAAAGTGGGATTTGATATTTTATTCTCCTTCTGCACAGTTTAAATGTATTGCACTTGACTGTATTACTTTTATACTAAAAACTAATTATAAAATGTCTTCACAGATTCTGTCATGTATTTAATACCATTGAAAGTTTTTTTTTTTTTTTTCTGGCTGGAACCATGGAGGGAGTTGAAGAGAAGAAAAAGAAGGTTCCTGCTATGCCAGAAACCCTTAAGAAAAAGTGAAAGAATTTTGCAGAGCTGAAGATCAAGCGTCTGAGAAAGAAGTGTGCCCAAAAGATGCTTCGAAAGGCAAGGAGGAAGCTGATCTATGAAAAAGCTAAGCATTATCATAAAGAATACAGGCAGATGTACAGGACTGAGATTCGGATGGCTGGGATGGCAAGAAAAGCTGGCAACTTCTATGTACCTGCAGAACTCAAATTGGCATCTGCCATTAGGATCAGAGGGATCAATGGTGTGAGTCCAAAGGTCCAAAAGGTGTTGCAGCTTCTTCGTCTTCACTAGATCTTCAGTGGAAACTTCGTTAAACTCAACAAGGCTTCCATTAACATGCTGAGGACTGTGGAACCATATATTGCATGGGGATACCCAAATCTGGAGTCAGTAAATGAGCTAATCTACAAGCGTGGTTATGGCAAATCAATAAGAAACAAATTGCATTGACTGATAACAGTTTGATTTCACAATCTCTTGGTAAATATGGCATCATTTGCATGGAGGATCTGATTCATGAGACCTATACTGTTGGAAAATGCTTCAAAGAAGCAAATAACTTCCTGTGGCCATTCAAGTTATCATCTCCACGGGGTGAATGAAGAAAAAGATAATCCACTTTGTAGAAGGTGGAGATGCTGGTAACAGGGAAGACCAAATCAATAGGCTTATTAGAAGAATGAACTAAGGTATCCGCCCTGATTGTTTTTGTAATCTGGTCAGTTAATAAACAGTGACTGCTTTCAAATTGAAAAAAAAAATACCATTGAAAAATTCTAACACTACTTTTGGAAACCATCAAAAAAGAAAAGTGTAAGAGACAGAGCATGCAGAGAAGTTTCCCATGTATAATATAACATCATAACTTACAAAGTCTTCTTTTGCTCTTACAAATTTTATGTATAGAAAACAGCAAATGCATTTAGGGAAAGTACAGTATGATTTGGCCTTCCTTTTGGATGAACCAAATACATGTTGGAAACCAGGGTTTCTCTTTTGTAATGCACAGTAACCAACCGTGGCTCTCTCTTTGATGCTGTTATTACATAATTTTCAAGGCTTTGAGACAGATTTTAACTCATTTAATAATTAGGTCAATAAAAACCATTATTGCTGAGAGTGCCATTAAAAGTCCATAATGTTACCTTAATGGGGGAAAAACTAATATAGTTCTGCTGGAATTTTTCCATGAAATTAATATTATAGCATTTTAGTGGGTGTCTTAAATAGCTTAAATAGACGTTTTTATTAACAGAACTAATCGTGGAATTAAAACAAATGAAAATCATTACATGTGCTATGATGAAGTATCCATGTTCACAGGATTTTATCAGCCTTGTTCCTGTGAAGGAACCAAACATTTACTACCACAAGAACAGTATATTAAACTTGCCTGGATCATCACTCACAGTCCCCTAAGAGGCTGCCGATTTGAGTGTTGGTGATTTCTCCTTGAACATCTTGGCTCCATTTCTCAGAGCCACTTTACCAGGAAATATTCCAGCACCACAACCTGCCATATAAAAATCCTCCTCTCAGTCCCTTGTGTGGTTGGTAGTTTAAACCTAGAACATCTGACACAGTTCAGAAAGACCCAGAACACAGCAGGGATTATGTCTCCATGGCCGAGAAATGTTTTATCGTCTCTTTTTCCTTAGCTTAATCAGTAAGGGCAGAGATTAAGGGGAACAAAGTCCAGTCTGGGATAGTACCATGTGGCTTATACAGGTGCATCATAGCTGCCTGGATACTAGCAACTCTTTTCATAATCAAACATACCATGGTTGACAAGGATTCAGTGGTGATCTATATTGACCAAAGATCAACATGTAAATTGTGTATCTATCATTTATATGGTGACAGAACATTTGCTAATATACACAAAGGGATAGTGGCTGGAACCTGTGAGGGTGTACAGATAGCATGAGCTTTGGGGCTGGAAAGACCTGCATTAGATTTTGATTCCTTACTTCCTAACAGAGCAAGTTAGTTCACTTGTCTACTTTTCAGTTTCAGCATCAGGAAAACAGGGAATCATAGTCCATGTTAGTTGGGAGGTTTGAAAGAAGTTCCAGATGAAATATACTTATCATTGGGACCAGCAGGGTAAAGACTGTTCTTCAGAGGAAAGGGAATCCTCGCAGTGGGCATTTGGCAGACTCAGGCCTTATTTCCCAGGACACATTTAAAGTCCGAGTGGGAGGGCAGCCTTTGCTAAGCTCCAGTCACACTGGTGCACTGTGAGCAGGTGTGTGCACGGCCAGTCATGCTGAATCTGAGAAAACAAAGGGAAACCGCACATCTCCACCTACCCCTCCATGTCCCTCCAAGGAAGATTCAAACAGGATTAGAGACACTAGGAAAGCCACTTAAATATTTTTTATGTAACACAGTTATAAACAACAGCTGTTAGAAAATCTCATTCTTCGTATAAAAAATGTCATTTAAAGGCATATATAGGCTGACATGTGCAGTATTCGCAACCAGTTAGCATTTTGGGTCACTGTGTGGGTCTTGGGAACAGTGATGCATAGTGAAAATGAATGGCCTCATTTGACCTCCCTATGTTCTATCAAGACTCAGGGCCTGGCTAGGCACAGTGGCTCACACCTGGAATCCTAGCACTCTGAGAGGTCAAGGTGGGAGGAGCACTTGAGCTCAGGAGCTCCAGACCAGCCTGAGCAAGTGCAAGACCCTATCTCTACTGAAAATAAAAAGAAAATAATTACCTGGGCGTTGTGGTGGTGATCTGTAGTCCCAGATACTTGGGAGGCTGAGGCAGGAGGATCACGTGAAGAACTCAGGAGCTTGAGGTTGCTCCGAGCTAGGCTGAAGTCATGGCACTCTGGGCTGGGGCAACAGAGTGAGACAGTGTATAAGAAAATAAATAAAAAAGACTTAGCACCTGAGATAAGTCAGGTAGATCCTACTGGGTAAGATTAAAAAGCCATGCAAAATGAAAAAAAAAAAAGAAAGAAAAAAGAACTAATGGTAGGGGCCATAAGGTTTGTTTCTAAATATCTATGATCTCCAGGGCATAATGGGAATGCTCTGGAATTCCCCTTCCAGGGATGGGAATAATCTTGGGGGAGGGGAGTTGTTCATGGGAAGTAGAGGGAAAGGGAGAAAGGGAATAGTGAAGTGGAGACAGTGACCAGTTGGGAAACCAGTTGGCACACAATTTGCCCTGGAGTAAATAAAATCCGTCAAGAAATTGTTAGCTAGATAGTCCTATCAAAGAAATTCCCGAAGTCATCCGGGATGATTTCAGAGGGGGTATGAGCGAGAAGAGATTCTTTTCTGCAATATATTCCATTTTGTTGGCGATATTATTGAGCATTAACTTGGGATTCACTACTCCTGCGGCAAGCACTTACTTTTGCTAACACTACCAAATATTCTCTGGAACAGAGAATCTTATCAGAAAATTGATCTCTAATACATAAAAGCATCTTGCAAAAAAGAAGTCCCAGCAAGAGGGGTTTTTTTTTTAATGATTCACTTTGGGCCTTTCACAGTCACATGGAAATTTATAGATTGCTCAGATATTGTTTCCGTGGGACAAGGAGAAACGGAACAAAGAGAGACACAATACTCGTGGCTTTAGAGGCTACTACCATTTTCTGGTTTATTCGACAAGAGCAGCTGAGGTTAATAACAGAGAAGTGAAAACCATTCAGGAATACCAAATTATTTACAAAAAATAGAGAAAAAAGCGATCTGTGCTTTGCATTCCTTCCTGTTACTCTGACAGTGGCCAAGGAGTGTAACTGTGCTTGCTCAGTATTATTTAAATTAAATTATCAAATGCAAATGCTAAATATGAGCCTCTCGGCAAAGCACTGGATTATAACGCCATGTCCTCTATTCAGACTAAAAGCTGATTACTGGTTCTGGAGCTATAAACATGTCAGGCAATAATTTAATTGCTTTGCAGGTAGAGGAATATGCGGTGTTCTTGTTCCCATCCCGGAACTCATGACTCTTTAATATAACATAATGATCATAAACACACACAAAGTCTTCACTTGACACCTGCTTTATGGCAAAAGGAAGCTACAGCAAATTTCTGCAAAGCTTAAAGAACCAGGCAGTGCTAGATTTTTTAATCACCAAGTAAAACAGTTTTCTCACCAAGTGGGCTAGACTTTGACTATTGGTTCAGAGAGTTAAAAGATGCATTTTCAAAATGGGTGTAAAACTGTAATGAATTTCAGGTGCAAAAGACCACCTTCTAAGAGCTAATTTGCTTCCTGCCTTCTGTTGAGCTAACCAGAGCCAGCAAACATGTGCACCCCTTTCTTGGGCCACTGGTGAAGGCAGATGTCACAATCAATACTCATCTACTGCAGGATCAGTGTGGGTGTTCCTCAGGAAAAGAAGGAGGGTCTAAAGTGTAGCTAGCAGGACTTTGTAAGCATTTTCCGAGCACTCCAATTGCTGAGTGTTAAGCCAAAACAGGAAAGAAGTGTGGGAAAGGAAAGAGGAGAAGAGAGAGGAAGAGAGAAAGGGAGAAAATGTGACCTCTTCTCTCCCTGGAGCTCTTTATACATCAGCTTAGTTGATGAATTTCCCAAGGATCCTGGTCATTTCCTCTTCCCAGCTCACGCACACAGGGAAGGGAAAGGAGACCTCGAAGTCTTGACTCTGACTTGAATACTAGGCTTCTGCTAAAAACAATACAGAAATTACACCATAAAGTTACTGAATGGGGCCTGCCCACTGCTGACTACTGTGACCCAACATTTATTGAGCCATGTCAGTCACTAAGCTACTATATGCTTCACATGGAGTAGTTCATCCTTGGCAACCTCATAACCCTCCAGGAAGCTCTCATCCTTTTATTTATAATACCCATAAAGCTATCTGAAATGATTTGTACCTAATTTAATCATGGAAGGGCATGCATGTTTTTCTTTCATTTTTATACTTCTCTGTGTCTTAGCAAGTTTCTATGATAGATATGTTATTTTTACAAAATCAATAATGTAAATCATTGAAAAAAGAAAACTTTGATTAATTCTGGGTGATGGGTGACAAGAATATACACGATTGTTATTTTAATGTTTATACATTCCTGAATGTTTAGTTTACATGAACTAAGTAAAAACATTAACTTTAAGAAAGAAAAATAAAAGTATCAGCCCTTCACTAACGCCAAAAGTCTGAACATTTTATTAAATAGCAAGAAGAACCAACACCTCAGTGTTCTGTATTGAGGCCAGGCATGACACCAGGTATTTTCTATGAGTAATCCTATCGATTTCTTCCAACAACTCTGGGTGATAGATGTCACCACCCTTATGAGGAGGAGAGGGGGATTTCAAGTCCATAAGGAACCCACACCCAGTCACTACTGTGTCTGGCCTCCATTCACTTCTCGGGCCTGAGCTTCAGTGGTGCATTCTGGTTCCTGCTCATACCCTGATCTCCAGCTGCCAGAATCCTTGCCTCTTTCTGACTACTGTATCAAGGTCCGGTAGGTACATACGTATATTCACACTGTCTCCTCTACACTCTTTCCTCTGAACTTGTGTCAAATACTCCTTCCTGAGATTCTTGGCTATAAATTATGTTGCCTTAGTATAGTTGCCTTAGTACAGCGTGGAAAAGAAACAAATCTTAAGTTCCCAGCCAATTGGATGGACCCCCTTTTGGTCAAGAGGACCCTAGAAGTACCCCAAAACTGAATTACTAGCCATGAGAAGGGAGATGAGACATGCCTGGTCATGTCCCTCTTACTTCTTGTAACTTAACAGGCCTGAGGCCGTACAAGACAAAGTTAAAACCACATGGGCAGGTGTTCAATTCAATTAGCACTTCACTAGAGTCTGTGTCCAGTGGCTTGTCTCTGATTAACAGATGACTTTTTCTTACCTTAAACCATCCCAAGCCTGTAGACAAACTTTCACTTCTTTAACCAATTACAAATCAAAGACTCTTTAAACCTATCTGTAGCCCACCATTCCCTGTTTTGAGATGGCCTGCCTTTTCAGGCCAAACCAACATACATCTTCCATATGTTGGTTTATGACTTGACATTAATTCCTGTCTCCCAGAAATATTTAAAGCTCAAGGCTTCTTGGGTGTGGCTCTCTGGGCCATAGTTGTACATATTTGGCTCAGAGGAAACCTCTTTAAATTATTTCACTGTTTGGGTTCTTTTCTGCTGACAATAGGATATGCCAGAGGCTGCCAGGTGGGAGGTCCCAGGTCACCTCAGGCCCACTGAATGTTCTTAAAAGATTTTTAAAAAAATTAGCAATACTCAGAATACTCAAAAATTGAAAGATTTATATTTTTCCTCTAAACAATTCTGTGTATCTAGTGGTCCAGGTCCCCTATCTACCCTGCTTGGCAATAAGTTGGTGTAGCTAAGTGGCCTCTGCCTACTTAGAGAGGAAGTGTGAGTGCCAGTTCTCAGCAGTCTCCTTGAACTTCTCCTTCCTATTCTTGGTCCATTTTTCCTCACTCATTGCTATTGTTTGGCAAATGTGAACCTGTGTGCTCAAGGCCCAGTGTCACAGTTTGCCTTGAGTTGTTATTTTGGAAGTACGTTATCTCTGCTTTTCTATCCAGATACAATCCCATCATATGTCTGGTGTTCCCTCCCTCATGCTGCCCAGCTCATAGTAGATACTGAGAGCCAGGAACAATCAAGTTACCAATACTATAGTCCCAGGGAAGGAAAATGATGGTGGCATGAAACTAGAGATTCAAAAGAATCTCTCCTCTGAAATTACAGCCTTTATTCATTTATCAGAACACTTTCTATAGGTGTCTATGTTGCCTACTCTACTTGACTGTGCCTCCTTAAAATGTGTGTCAGATGCCACACCTGCCCTGTGACATCCCACTCCAGCAGAGCTGAATGGCTCACAGGTAGTGGGCATCAATGAATGTCGGAAGACTGACCATAAACTTTAATCCCTAAATCCACCATTTACATTTCTGCTTTATTTGAAAGTTGACAAAATATACATTCTTCCCTTCTACTCACTAAATTAAAAGCTCAAAATGTTAATCATCTGAATCAGAGACAAGAATCTAAGATATCCCCTCCCCCAATTTATAGAAAAGAGGGACAGATAAATTTTTTTAAATTAATTTTTTATTAAATCATAACTGCATACATTTATGGGGTACAACGTGATGATTTAATTTACAATGTGGAATGCTTAGATCAAACTGGTTAACATAACCATCATCTCACTTTATTTTTTGTGGTAAGACATTTAGTTAGTTTGAAGTGGACCTTTGCATTGTGCCCATTAGGTGAGATCCCACCAAAGGCTCCCCCTCCTCCCATCAATCACCCTTCCCCAGACCCCCCCATTGCTCGACTATGTTTGTGTTTTATCATTCATATGAGTATATAAGTGTATATATATTGGTTTCATAATAGTATTGAGTACCCTGGATACTTTTTTCCCCATTCTTGATTCACTTTACAGGAAGGATATGTTCCAACTCCATCCATGTAAACATAGAAGATGTAAAGTCTCCATCTTTTTAAATGGCTGAATAGGAGGGAGATAATTTTTTTCTCCAAGTGGTAGGGACAGAAACAATGAGGACCTTCCAGGCCAGCACAGAGCCCAGTGCAGCTTCAGTTTTAATGTCATTTCCTGGTGCTCATTAGTGCTCCATCCAGGTGAGCTGAGTTCCTCCACTGACGGGAGACCTCTGTGCCAGGTGCCGCTGCATTAGCAGTCTCCCAGTGTGACTGGGCAGCAGTGCGGTCTCAATAGAGTGCAAGGCTGTGCAACTGCAGAAGGCCTGACTTTAAGAAAACACTTTGCATATGAACAAAGGTAGAAGGATGTCAGGCTTTTAAAGCAAATCTGCATCTCACTCTTGACTTAGCAAAATCATCAGGAGATCCTGCTAAGTAAAGACGTTCTTGACCTTTTCAAGCTATTAAAGGTGACCCAACAAAGCAAAGTAGCTTTGTCCCCCAAATTTCTTTCTGGCAGTTGCCTTGAAAAACCAGGCCTGACATGAAATCTATGTTAACCAGCTTGATGAAAGTATTTCAAATTGTATATGAAAACAGTACAATGTACCCCATGTTT
>CAUYQV010194286.1:0-10920 GCA_963574575.1 Galagoides demidoff | reverse complement strand
AAACAACAACGATGGCTGCAGCCAAAAAATGGCTGGGCGTTGTGGCGGGTGCCTGTGGTCCCAGCTACTTGGGAGGCGGAGGCAGGAGACTCGCTTGAGCCCAGGAGTTGGAGGTTGCTATGAGCTGTGATGCCATGGCACTACCCAGAGGGATAGCTTGAGGCTCCGTCTCAAAAAACAAACAAACAAACAAAAAAAAAAGGTGGAAGGCTACTCTATAGATAATGACCATAATATGAATGGGCTTACCTGTATATGAAGTACCCTCCTGCTGCATCCCATCTACTGTCCTCTGAAGAACCATATTTTTAATTTTTAGTAATAGATCCTTAGAAATCTGGGGAACATACAAAAATATTTCACTTAAAAAATCACCTTATAAGTAATATTATATGGGACAATGAGAATATTTTTTTCTACTATCTGAGACAGGCTGAGCATTTTAAACTTGAAGGATTTAAACTTTTTTTTTCTCCAAAGTCTCACTCTGTCACCCTAGGTAATCGCTGGGGTGTCATATAGCTCACAGCATTCTCAAACTCTTGGGCTCAAGACTTCCTTTTGCCTCAGCCTCTTAATAGCTGGGAATACAGCTGCTTACCACAATGCCCAGCTAATTTTTCTTTTCTTTCTTTCTTTTTCTTTTCTTTTTTTTTTTTTTTTTGAGATAGAGCCTCAAGCTGTCACCCTGGGTAAAGTGTTGTAGCATCACAGCTCACAGCAACCTCCAACTCCTGGGTTTAAGCAATTCTCTTGCCTTAGCCTCCCAAGTAGCTGGGACTACAGGCACCCACCAAAAATGCCTGGCCATCTTTTGGTTGTAGTTGTCATTGTTGTTTGGCAGGCCCGGGCTGGATTCAAACCCACCAGTTCTGGTGTATGTGGCTGGTGCCTTAGCCGCTTGATCTACAGGTGCCCAGCCAGGAACTAAACTTTTACAACCCTCACAATGACTCCACCAAGTAGGTATTTTAGCCTTATGATTGTCAAAAATACATGCCCTTAAAAATGTTTGCAAAAACAATAGTTTTCTGAAAAGTAAATACAAATGAAAAAGATACTTCCCCACCCTGACTCTCCTTTGCTTCCTCCCAGAATTCTCTATACATGTTTCATAAACCTATATACTTATGAATCTGAGTTTATAAACTTAATTATAAAGATAAGACACAGAAGTAGTTTTATTTATTCAAATCACTATTACCAAATGGTAGTCCCAACATTTGTAAACTAAAAAAAAAAAAAAAAAAGGAGTTTCGGGGGCGGTGCCTGTGGCTCAGTGAGTAGGGCGCTGGCCCCATATACCATGGATGGCGAGTTCAAACCTGGCCCTGGCTGAACTGCAACAACAACAAAAAATAGTTGGGCACTGTAGTGGGCGCCTATAGTCCCAGCTACTCAGGAGGCTGAGGCAAGAGAACTGCCTAAGCCCAGGAGTTGGAGGTTGCTGTGAGCTGTGTGAGACCAGGGCACTCTACCAAGGGCGATAAAGTGAGACTCTGTTTCTACAAAAAAAGTTTGGGCTCAGTGCCTGTAGCTCAGTGGTTAGGGTGCCGACCACATACACCCTAGCTGGGCTGGAGGGTTTGAACCCAGCCCAGGCTGCTGAACAACAATGACAACTACAACAACAACAAAAAATAGCTGGTCATTGTGGTGGGCATGGCAATCCCAGCTACTTAAGAGGGTAAGGTAAAAGAATCATTTAAGCCCAAGAGTTTGAGATTGCTGTGAGCTATGACTCCATAGCCCTCTATTGAGGGCAACATACTAAGACTGGGTCCCCCACTTGCCCCCCAAAAGTTTGGTTTATTCTTAATCTTTTGATGAAGAAAAATATGTAAAGGGCACTACAATGTATTAGCACAAATGATTATGCTATCATCAATAAAAAGAACAGGTGATTTTTGGAGTGCTAACCTGCTCAATTTACTCTAACAATGCAGATTCTGTATAAAAACTGTCCAGAAAAACACAAGTTATGCAAAGATGAATAAAAGATAACTCTAGCCTAGAGTTATTGGCAATCATCTAATCTGGAATTATTACAATGTGGAGTCCAGACCAGTACTTTTCAACCTTATTAAATATCATAGCACACTTGAACCTATAGTTAAACTTCCACGGCACACTTAAATTATGTTGATCAAAAACAGAATTAATGACTCAGGGGGCCGGGGGGAAATTAAAGACTCAGTGCCTGTAGTTCAAGCGGCTATGGCGCAAGCCACATACACCAGAGCTGGCGGGTTTGAATCCAGCCCAGGCCTGCCAAAAAACAGTGACAACTACAACCAAAATTTAGCCATGTGTTGTGCCGGGTGCCTGTAGTCCCAGCTACTTGGGAGTCTGAGGCAAGAGAATCGCTTAAGCCCAGGAGTTAGAGGTTGCTGTGAGCTGTGATGCCAAGCACTCTACTCAGGGTGATAGCTTGAGGCTATGCCTCAAAAAAATAAAAATAAAAACAACAACAACAACAACACACACACAAAAACAATTAAAAAAAGAATATGTTTATTTGTTTTGAACTTCTGAAAATAATTTAACTTATATTTAAAAATTTTCAAGGCACACCTAAGACCTTCTCAAGGGTACACTAGTGTACCATGGTGTTTATTTTTCTTTTGAGACAGAACAATGCTCAGCTATTTTTGTTGTTGTTGTTGCATTTTTGTTGTTGTTGTTGCAGGTATCATTGTTATTTAGCTGGCCCAGGCTGGTTTGAACCTGCCAGCCTGGGTGTACGTGACCAGTGCCCTACCCACTGAGCTATGGGTGCTGCCATCACAGCATTTTTAGAAACAAGAGTCTTATTCTGTTGCCCAGGATAGAGGACTATGGTATGATAGCTCAGAGCAACCTCAAACTTCTGGGTTCCAGAAATCCTCTAGCCTTAGCCTCTCCCAAATAGCTGGGACTACAGGCACCTGCCACCACACCCAGTCAGTTTTTCCATTTTTAGTAGAGACAAGGTCTCACTCTTGCTCAGGCTGGTCTCAAACTCCTGAGCTCAAGCAATCTACCCGCCTCTGCCTTCCAAAGCTCTAGGAATACAGGCATAAGCCACCAAGCCTAGGCAGTTCCTCAAAGGCTTTTAGATAAGGCTAGTTTCAGAGACCAGTAGAGATACTTTTCATTTCATAGAAAAACCAAATTGATCTGTAATGGAATTTATAGAAATAAATAAAAACCAAAGCAAAATAGATAACCATCACCTGACAGCTCTTTGAGAAGACCAAACAATTGCCAAAAGACTCCAGCAGAACCTCTGGAAAGTACCTGAGGTGCTGGACAATAGGCTCCCATTCCCCCAGTGTTGGGGCCGCCATCTCCCTCCAATAATCGCTTATGGTCCTGCGCTGGGGGCATGGCAGCCACAGTCTTCCCATCAGTGAAACACAGACACTGTAGAGAATACACAATAGTCTTACTTGTTATGTGATAAAAGTAAAAAAAGAATAATTTACTAAAGCAAATTATACACAACTCTATGGACAAATTTTTTTGGAAAAAAAAAAAAAAGAATGGAAATATCAAATAACCCTAAGCTATATACTTCAAGAATTATAAGATATTATATACTCAATTTCTGAAAAATTCATAATTTTTAAGGTAGGTTAGGAAAAAACCAAGCTATTCTTGAACTAATACATTTCAAACTTTCCCCCATTTTAAGCATCAGAGCATTAAAATCTGACTTAAGGTGACTTTATTCTATAAGTCATTGCCTAATAAACTGTTTGAAAGAAAAATCATGAATGCTCAAATCAATCCAGAATTTTCATAATATGTGATTAAGTCCAAATGCCTCTGGTGATGAATAAAAACAGCATTTTTTTTATTTCCTCAATACTGAATGTATACAAATTCCTTTGTAATTGTTGGCCTTATGTTCTTAGACAAAGCAAACAGAATAAATCGACATACAAATCAAAATAAAAGCTTTTTATAAAAGCTGAAAAAATGAGTATACATACAGATACTTCTTCTCCTTCAAGAAGTTCTTCAATGACAATTGTTTCTCCAGCTGTTCCAAAAGCTTTCTCCTAATTGTAGATTAAAAAAAAAATATGCTTGGTAAGTTTTCTATTTAATTAGTTGAATTTTCTCATTGTCCACCATTTGTATTCTGAACTAGTATGTGAGTACTGTCATTTCTCTTTCCCTTTCTGAAAAACTCAAGGAAATATGTATTTGTTTATAACAATTGTCTTAAAGCATGACTGTAGAAGTAATTTCTTTCTTTTTTTTGAGACAGAGTCTCATTATGTTGCTGTCAGTAGAATGATGTGGCATCACACCTCACAGCAACCTCAAACTTGGGTTTAAGCGATTCTCTTGCCCCACCTTCCCAAGTAGCTGGGACTACAGGTGCCTGCCACAATGCCCAGCTATTTTTTTTTGTTGTTGTTATTTATTTTTTTTTTTTTGAGACAGAGTCTTACCCTGTTGCCCCAGGTACAGTGACATGGTATCACAGATCATAGCAACCTCTAACTCTTGGGCTTAAGCAATTCTCTTGCCTCAGCCTCTGGAGTAGCTGGGACTACAGGTGCTTGCCACAACACCCAGCTATTTTTGTTGTAGTTGCTACTACTGTTTTAGCTGGCCGGGGCTGGGTTTGAACCTGCCGCCGGTATATGGGACCAGTGCCCTAACCACTGAGCCACAGGCACCACCTTGTTGTCATTTTTGTTTAGCAGGCTGAGGCTCGGTTCAAACCCACCAGCCCTGGTGTATGTGGCTGGTGCCCTAAGCACTGTGCTGTGGGCACCAAGCCAGTGAAAGTAATTTCTATGAGGGGAGAAACCCCACAACCACCAATATAGATCAAAAAAACATATACTAATTCATTGCTTTACTTCTTTTAGACACGGGACACATGGGATGAATACTTTTATCCTCAGATATGGTTAGAGAATTTATTTATATGCTCCTTAGTCTAAGGATTTTCCACCTTTCTGTAACAAACAATGAAGGATGTTAGAAGAATAGCATCATGGTTTAGTCACCAGTGTAGATTTGTAATAACCATTTTACAGAGATGGATTTTAATATATGATATTATAGGGCTGGGCACGGGGCTTATGCCTATAATCCTAGCACTCTGAGAGCTCAAGGCGGATAGATTGCTTGAGGTCACACGTTTGAGACCAGCCTGAGCAAAAAGTGAGCTCCTCCCGCCCAACCCCTATCTTTGCTAAAAATAGAAAAACTGAGGTAGGAGAATCACCTGAGCCCCAGCATTGGAGGCTGCTGTAAACTATGCTGCCACCCAGAAGAACAGCTTGAGATTCTCTCTTAAAAAAAAAGATATTATGAAAAATAACTTACTGGTGAATTTGCAAGATAGGTTTGCCTCATCTTGAGGAATACTTTTGTTAAGTAGGCCCAGGCTGGATTCAAACCTGCCAGCTCTGGTGTATATGGCTAGCACCTTAGCCGCTTGAGCTATAGGCGCTGAGTCTACTTTTGTTAAGCCATTTATCCAATGTAAATAAAAAGCTTCACTTTTTCAGAAGAATCCACCTACCTGCATGATCTCCTGTACAGCTTTGCAGGCCTCTTCTTTATTCTTTGCAACAATCACCCCTTTCCCAGCTGCAAGACCACTGGCCTTCACAACTAAAGCAGGGAAGTTTGCACTGTGAAGACAGAGAAATCTTCAATATCTCATAAATCCTTAACAACTCAAAATCTTAAAATTTGGGATTTTGTAAGAGTATGTTATTGCAGCAACTAAAAAAACAGAAAGCATATTACTTATCATTCCAACACCATTTTGATTTCTTTCCTGCCCAAATTTTCCCCTATGTATTCCTTTATAGTTGTAATCATATAGTATGTACAATTTCGTTTTCACTTATCATAAGATCACATAGGCAAAATCTTTGGAATAAACAGATGTACAGAGCAGATATGAAATAATCTTTAAGATATAAAGTGGTGAGTTGTACTATCAATAAAACAGATGTTGTTGTAAAAGACCAATACAAGCACAGAGACAGACCATTTCTGGAAGTACATATAAGAAATCATGACTCAGTGCCCATAGCTTAGTGAGTAGCATGCCGGCCACAAAAACCAAGGCCAGTGGGTTTGAGCCCAGCCTGAGCCTGCTAAACAAGGACAACTGCAACCAAAGAATAGACAGGCATTTTGGTGGGTACCTGTAGTACTAGCTCTTTGGGAGGCTAAGGTAAGAGATCGCTTAAGCCCAAGAGTTTGAGGTTGCTATGAGTTGTGACACCATGGCAATCTACTGAGGATGACATAGAATCTGTCTCAAAGAAAAAAAAAAAAAACATGCAGTGATACTAGGGATCTGGAAGGAGACTTACCCAAAGTAAGTAACAAAACTGTTACTTCAACAAGCTATCTGACTACTAAGAAATAATAATGTCCTGTGCCTAAGAAACCGTGTAGGATAAAGAATGAATAAAGAATGAAATTGATCCAACTAGCAGCAAAGAGTGTCAAGGAAAAGGTCAAAGCCATTGGCTGGGCACTGTGGCTCACACCCATATAATCCTAACACTCTGGGAGGCTGAGGAGGGTAGACTGCCTGAACTCAAGGGTTCGAGACCAGCCTGAGTCAGAGCAAGACCCTGCTCTAAAATACTGGTAGTAGCCGAGCACTGTGGCAGGTGCCTTCAGTCCCAGCTCCTTAGGAGGCTGAAGCAAGAGGATCACTTGAGCCTAGGAGTTTGAGGCTGCTGTGAGCTATGATGCCACAGTACTCCACTGAGGGTGATAAAGTGAGGCTCTGTCTCAAAAAAAAAAAAAGCCATCATTCATTAGCTGCTTCATGTTTTCTATATAATAGACAATAAAGGACTTTAAGATTTAGAATTAGACTAGTGGTGACAGATAACCACATGATGATTCCTCACTCTAATTACTTTTGACAAAAATCAGTATTATGTTGTAATGTGCAACTGTGTTTGCCAATTTCTCTGTGAAAAGAGTGCACAACTGTTCTACCAAGTGTATTTCTTCCCTAGAAACTATTCAGTAATGAACATTTATTTGCTTTTTTTTTGAGACAAGAGTCTCAGGCTGTCCCCTGGGGAGAGTGCCAGGGTATCCTAGCTCACAGCAGCCTCCAACTCTGGAGCTCAAGTAATATTCTTGCCTCAGTTTTTCTATTTTTAGTAGAGACGGAGTCTTGTCTCTGTTCATGCTTGTCTCAAACTTGGGAGCTCAAGCAATCTACCTACCTCGGCCTCCCAGAGTGCTAGGATTACAAGTGTGAGTCACCTCACCCGGCCACGTTTAGTAATAAACATTAAACAATTTATCCATTGCAAGGACACAAAATCATATAAACTAAATGTACACTGAAATATCACTTTATTTAGGTACTGGGAAAACATAGACTATTTATTGAGAATAAAAAAAAAATTTTTCCCCTATAATTATCTTACTATAACCTTTGAACCTAGAATTATGTTTTCAAAATAAAACTGATCTGGACATTTAAATCTCATGTTGAAAACAACAGCCCTTCATAGGCGGATTTTCACTTACTTCATAATGAAGCTGCAGGCCTCTTCAGGTTTGGTGAAAGCTTTCCATTGTGCAGTTGGGATTCCATGTCGGTCCATAAACTCTTTGGCAAACCTTTTACTGGACTCTAACTGAGCTGCTTCTGCTGTGGGGCCAAAGCATCGCACTCCTGCAGATGCCAGATTCCCAACAATTCCTATTGATGCAAACAGTAGCCTCAGGTGAATCAAGGTCTCACTGGAGCATTTTCAGATTTAAAGCAAATCAGCATTAGACTATATCTACATTTATACCAGGCAGATAACTGCTGGGAGAGGATAAGTAAGTAAGTAAGTACGTTTTTAACGTTATCTACTGTATTAATACTACTCATGTTATTTAAATTTAAATCTGGTATATCTGAATATATGAACTGTTGAACAGACAACACCATAGAGCAGAATAAAGACATATAAATTGTTTCCCATGGTTGCTAATTTCATCTCTAACTCATCACACAACTGATATTGGGGGGGAAAAACCTAGAATCCCTAATTTCAAGAAGGTAAAAGTTCTTTTCTCAATATAATATATTGTTGCAAGGCCTTATTTGTAAAATGAATTGAATTGGGATGATCCCTAAACCCCTTCTGGCACTGAATATACTGTTAACAATAAAAAGAAATGAACCTTACCGGTAGCCAGAGGTGCTTCTGGCCCAACAACTACAAATTCAATTTTCTCATCTTTGCAGAATTGAGCAAGGGCAGTGTGGTCATTGATTGAGATGGCTGTGAAGAGAAAAACAATCCCCAAATACACTACATTTACAACAACATTATATTTAATTAAATGTTTTTCTTTTATTTTAGTATTCCTGTTAACTGTTGATTTTCTTTTATCGGTACAGATAATAGTTTTATTATATGAAATTCGGAGTAAAGTGTATTTGGTTAGCCAACAAAGCTTAGTTCTTTGCTATCACTATAGCCAGTCAGAGGAAAAGATGAGTAAACTCCCCAAAGGACCAGAAAGTACCTTCTCAATAATGGTGTTCATGTCACCAGTGTTACCTATATAACAAACCAAAAACACAACAAAGGATACATTCAGAAACCAGTCTCTTAATGTCATTCATTCAAAATTTATTGAAAACCTACTCTGTGCTCAGTGTAGTTCTAGGAACTGGCACTGAGATGTTAATACAAACAGGGCTCCTACATTTAGGATGCTTATAATCCACCCTGGAAACGTTGGATAATAAATATACAAACAAAAGATAGCAAGTAAGAAAAAAATAAGCAAACTTCATAGGACATGAATTGAGAGGTTATTTCTGGTTGAGCTGGTAAGGGCCTTTTTGAGGTAGAGCTGTTTAAGAACTGAACAGTGACTTCATTCATTCATTCATTTATTTGAGACAGAGTCTCACTTAGTCACCCTGGGTTGAGTGCTGTGGAGTCATAGCTCACAGCAACCTCAAACTCTTGGGCTCAAGTGATCTTCTTGTCTCAGCCTCCTGAGTAGTTGGGACTACAGGTGCCCGCCACAATGCCTGGCTGGTTTTTCTATTTTTTAGTAGAGACAGGGTCTCACTCTTGCTCAGGCAATCCACTGGCCTCAGCCTCTCAGAGTGCTAGGATTACAAGACTGAGCCACCTCACCTACAAGATGTGGTATTTGTCAAGTATAGGAGTGCCTCCTTATCCTCAGGCGATAAGCTCCAAGATTCCCACTTGATGCCCTGAAACCACAAGATAGTACTAAACCATTATAGATGTTATGTTTTTCCCTATATAAGCATACCTGTGATAATGTTTAATCAATAAATTAGGCATAGTAAGAGATTAATAGAACAGTTATAACTGTATGTCAGTATCACTACTCTTGCGCTTATAAACTACAAGAAGGGTTAATTAAACATAAGCACTGATATACCATGACAGTTAATTTGGTAACAGAGAGGACTACTAAGTGACTAATGGGTGGATAGCCTATATAGTATGGATACACTGGACAAAGGAATGATTCGTGTCCTAGGTGGGATGGTATGAGTTTCATCATGAAACTCAGATGGTGTGCAATTTAAAACTTACGAGTTATTTCTGGAACTTTCCATTTAAATATTTTTAGACTACAGTTGACTGTTAGTAATTGAAATCATGTATAGGAGGGTATTATTGTATATGGTTTATGTCCAGAAAGGGTAGTAAAGTTGCTTCAAATGGTACTTAAGAGATTTTTATGGCCTTACCTTCATGACCTCAGTTAGTATGCGTCAGTTCTTCAATAAACAGATACAATATCACATCTCTAAAGCTAAAGATTCCAAGACGACAGGTATTTTCTAATTTGCCTCTTTCTTATTATTTTCGGCCTTACAACATACATCTATCTCCTCCCGGTTTTAGACTTGTTGGGTGTATGTTTTTCCATAAATATTATGTGCCACATAGGGAATTAAGCACTGTGTACACGAGACACAAGAGTTCCTCGCCCTCACAAATCTTACATTCCAGAGCTTATATTCTAGTGGGGGAGAGGAAGATGGAAGATAGACAACAGAAAAATAAAAATTAAATAGAGATGGTAAAACATGATGGTAGGCTGAGCGCCTGTGGCTCAAGTGGCTAAGGCGCCAGTGTTGCCATAAGGGTCTCACAGAAAAGCGATGTCCTGAAGAATAAGCACGCTTATTGAAATTGTGTTTTAAATAAAGGTGACCATCTGCTCGCTCAGGCAAAGTGTAGAGCTTTCTTTATTTGCTGTTGTTTTATTTAGGCAATCTTGTACATGCGCACTATACAGTAATGACCTCATTAATCCATTTATTACAATCCCTCTGCACATGTGCATTGGCCATCAGTGACTTCATTAATCCATTTAAACATCTTATGACCACCCGCCCTGTAAGTATCTCCTCCCTGGTAATCTGATAATCCACCCAACATACACCTTTAAGCATAATTCTTTCAACATAACCTGGTTTAACATAACTTAATGAAGAACATGTTGTCAGTTACTTTCTTTGATCTTATCTGATGAAGCCTAAGACTACAGGGGAAAGAGACGATTTGAATGTCTATTCTACTAACCATGCCATTTGGATGCAGTTACTTCGAATCTTTAAGCAAAGCATAGAGAAACTTCTTGGGCATACAGGAATTTGTGTGCAAACCTGTGCTCCCATATAGCCCTTAAGTCGGGGGGGTTTTGCTGGAAAAGGGGTTTTCCTTTTATAAGGTATTCTTAGGCCGGACTTCTCAAAAGCCTTTCATGAGCCCAGTTTCATCTGTGCCATTAGATACCTGTATGACATTACCATTCCCAGAAGAACTGACGCATACTAACTGAGGTCATGCAGGTAAGGCAGCAAGCGACCTTTGTCACTTACCACAGATCAGGAAAGGTTACTGATGGGTATCTGGCCAG